>VWYH01005950.1:154711-259942 GCA_013399365.1 Pampusana beccarii
AGCCAGGCCCGGCCCGTGTGAGCACGCCGGGCGGTCGGGGTCACCGCCCGGGGCGCTGGGGCCGCTTGCCGTGCGGCTGTGAGGGGCTGCGCAGGGCCCCGGAACGCGGCCTTCGGCGGGGCGGGGGGCGATGAGGGGGAAGGCGGCCCGGCTGGGCCCTGCTCACCGGTACCTCAGCCCCGGCGCAGCCGGGAGCGCCGCGGCAGCCTCGCTGGCTCCGGCATTTCATTGCGGGCAGGGGCAGCAGGACGGCGGCGTGACAGGGTTTGCGGGCTGGCCGTGGAACGGCGGGCAGGGGCAGAAGAATAAAACCGACCCCTTCCAGATATTTCTCCCCTGCTCTGTTACAACATTTTGGTAGCTGAGAACCTGTGGTGATGTTTGGTACCTGCTGAAAGCATTTTTTTAAGGGAGAGTAATGTGTTGGGTATCGTTACTGCATGGAGATCACTCAGTTGCCCAGGACTGATGGTGTACACTGTGTGGTGAACACACAGCTTGTAAACTTCCTCCAGGTCAACTTTTTGGGTGGAGAATTAAGCTTCTTTATATGGTGTAGCACACCTGTGCTGGAAGGAAAAGAAACATTTAGCATGTGGAGGTATATATTCCTGAAGTGGCCTTATTTGATAAAGATATTCAATGACTCTCTAGTTTCAGGTATCCATGACAGGCTTTTTGAGATACTTTATTATTTTCATCCATTTTTTTCCACTGTCAGCCTTGTTTTATTAGAATTATTCAGTCTTGAGAAGAGCTTTAGGACTGAGTTGTGTGGTGAATATAGGAGAAAATTACCGTGTTAGTGGATCAAGGAGCAATTTTGTGAAATATAGGCCAGACATATTAATGACTACTTCTGCAGAGCATGAAGGACATTTGTTAGCGTTATTGGCAGGACTTCACGTGTGCGTTAAGAAACTCAGCAAGGGTATACCAGGAGTATATTGATTCATAAGATACTAGCCTATGTAATGTATTTATGTTTAAAGCAATCTTGAGAAAAGCTGGATAAATACTTTGCTATCAGAAATGTCTTGCTGTCTCTTATGCTTCTATAACCCTCTAGAAACCTGGCTGGAATAATTCACGGGACTGTCCATGACATTAGGTGCCTTCTAGAGTTGAAGTGCCAGGGTGACAGCTAGCTCGTAGCTTGAGACACACGTGCCATACTGCAGAACAGCTGCAGAAATTTTCTGCTGCTTAGGGCTTTCATTTACTTCCACCATTTTAAGGGTGCTTTGGTGCATTAAATATCAGGTTGTTCTTTCGGTTCACTGCTTCTTTCTTGTTTTTGACCTCTGGTAGAGATTTAATTAATAACTTACTTTAGGTTGCTCTTAGCTCAGTTTGATTCCTTGCCAATTCCTGTTTTCATTTCAGAGTTGATTTAGGAGACAAAGCAGAGTGGAACAATCCTAACTATTTCTGACTTCTATGTGCTGATTTTTGACTGACAGTCTCAAGGCTGAGTGGGCTGGAATGGTCTATGATCGCACTGGTGGTCTCCAATTCGTTTAGCTGCTGACAGCTGATGTCTGTGCTGAAGCGCGGTGTGTGCGAAGGGAAGAACTAGGAAGAAGTCAGTTTTGTTGAGTCAAATTAATCTGTATCAGAAATCTGTCAGGAATTACACGATTCATGGCTTTGCCCATTTTTGTTTCATGCCTGCATAAAAATGGAAGCATTACTTTTTCATGAGATGGAAATAATGCCTGTGATAGCAATTTTCTTCACCTATGATCTTTATATCTTTACAGTAGGGACACAGCCCATATCCGCTCGTACAGGTTGCATATTTAGTAGTTACAACTTGAAGTTTGGCTCTGACCCATTTTGAAATTTAAATGGAACTGAAGGGAAGTGACTGCTGCCACTTATAAGCTCTTTGTTTCTATTAGTTATTATGTCATTTGCATCCATTTTCAAATCTCCCTGAGAAATGGTCATTATTTTGCCATGCATTCTTTGCTAGCTAGAAAGCTATACACATTCTCCAGGCAGACACATTAGGAAGAAAGAACGTGAAATGACCTGTATTTAAGAAGCTTGCAGCTGTTGTATGATAAACTGAAAAAAAGTACCGTCCGTTTCCTTCTCTCCCAGCTTTTTGCAAAGCACTTTAAATGAGGGTAGGTAACCCTTTATGAATGAGTGTCCACCCCTGAGGTATGTGTGCAAGTGTTTGGTAGTAGAGCTGGATTTGCATGGAATAAGACGGGTGGAATAAAAATTTCAATCAGGATGGGCACAGGTCCTAAGTGCCATGGGGACATCTCAGTTCTCAGTGTTATAACATGTTGAAATCTTATCATGTTTTGCAAAATGGCATGATGCACACGTACTGCTATTACATTTTAAAGATAATAGTGTATGCAGACAAGATATTAACTCTGTCAGTGTTGTCCCTTTTGCTCTGAGCTTTTGCAGGACTTAATCTGCTTTCAAAATGGTGCTGATAGTATTTATGTTCCTGCAGTTGCCTGTGAGCCCTAAGCATAGACAGGCCATTGACACAGGAGGAAATCAGTGTTACAATAAGCTCCGAACCTGTGAAATGGGAAATGACAGGTGAATGTATGTAGATAGGAAATAATGCTAATGTATAAGGGGATTCAGCATACTAGGAGCCTAATGATTGCCAATTTGCTGAAAATGCCAAGTAGGGAGAGAAGAGTGTATGGTTTTGAGGTTTTGGGGGTTTTGTAGGTTTAAATGAGGATTTTATATTAGTTTTGGTGGTGCTCCCTTCGGGGATTACTTTCCATGTGTCTGGGCACCATGGAGAATGTGAACAAGTGGTTGTTTGGAAGGTTCAGTAAGTGCATGGTGGCAGCTGGTGTTACAAGCTGGGCGTTGGGTCTGCTAGTGGGTAAGAGTGAAAAGGCTGCAGAAGGCTTGGAAGAGGAGACAAGGGAATTTGGTGTGATAAAGGAGAACTCACTGCTGGGATGATGCAGTTGAAGTCAGCAACTAGGAAAGTGATCCAGTCAGCAGCTTTCAAAATAGATACTGAGTTAAAAATGTCGTGTTAAAAATGTGATGCCAGAGAAGAGCATGCAATAATACTGTTTTATTCTGTAGGAACCTTTTTTTTTTCTTTTTTGAAGAGCAATATTCATTTTTAAATTATGTGATGAAAAATACAGCTCTTCTTATCCCTTCCAAATTTAGGAATTTTATAACCATATATTTCCTTTTTTTGAGGGAGAAGGGGAAGAGGAAAAAAAGTGAGAAAATAATTTAATGGGATTTATATACAGAAAATGTTTATACAGAATTTTTAGGGTATCTATTACTTCATGAATTAGACATAAAGTAATCTTTGCATGTAATAGGTAACATAATTTGATCTATGACTCAAAATGACAGTGTCATTATTAAAATGCTTTAAAGTTCATTTGTCAGCTCAGAACTTTTGTTTTTAGCAATTGTTCAACTAGTCACACTAAACAACAAAAACTTGGATTTTATCTTCTGACCGCACAAATTATTTATCTAGATGGACAACAAAACAAATGAGAGACACCTCAGAGTTAAATCTGAATTTTCCTTCCTCTTAATTAGTATCCTACCCTTAATGTTCTTGTAGATTTCCAAATACTTCTAAAGTGAAAACAAAACTAATAATTTCTTTTCACAATATTGGCATTCCTTTGCAATTTTAGCGACTTCAGCATTAAGATTATACTATTTTTGGTCTAATTGTAAGCTACATCTGTTTTTTTTTATTCTGAAGGTGAGCTTTGATTCTCTTTGCTAGCACTGGAGCTGCTGGTGGTCAGCATTCCCAAGATTCAACCCTTATTGTTTTTCTCATTGTGTTTAAAATTAGAGGGAACCTCTCTCCTTGTTAAAAAGCTCATTGGAAAGGCAAGGTAAATGTTGCTACTTAGGAAAGAAAATTACACTGAGCCTTTTCGTAGTGTAACAGTGTTTGATTGAAGGTTAATGTCAATATGAACACTTAAATAACACTTTTAAATTATTTTGTCAGTTCCATTATTCATGGTGTAAATTTGAGATAACAGGGTTTTTTTTCAACCACAGTTTGCAGTTGATGCTGTTCATGGAACCTACCCCAGTTTGGCTTGGTAAACGGCCAGTTTTCTACAACCGAGAGACAGCGGTTGTGGTTGCCAAGATCCTTGGAGAAGTCAATGAAGAAGTCAACTCACTTGTTCGCAGAGAACCAGGGTGCAAGGGGCATGTGGTACAAGTGGTATTATGGTTGCTTTAGGAACCAGGATGGTGTTATCAGTTAGAGAAGCTGTGGGGTGGCCATCGGCAGTGCTTCCACTGCTGTAAGTGTAGCTCTGCCATCAGTCACGGAGCGGCCTCTCTCCTGAAGAGAACTTCATGCATAAGCCTGAGCTTTGTTGAAGAGCGCTCTAGCCATGAACCCCAGTTTCCGCTAAGAAGCTGAAGTGTGTCTGCAATTCGTTGGCTCTTTGTCTGATAAAGTTTGTTTTTGTCTTTATTAATAGAGTTGGATCTTCTATCTAATAAACAAACATGAGTCATCTGAAGTTGTTTGCGGCTACGCTGAGGTGGCATGGCATTAAACTTCTGGAAAAGCAATGTATAGCCAGAAGGGTATTTTTACACAGCCAACGGTATTTTTCATCAGGAACCTCAGAACCATTTCTGAGTGGGAGTAATTCAAATTATGTGGAGGAAATGTATTATGCGTGGCTTGAAAACCCTAAAAGCGTACATAAGGTAAGTCTAAAACTTGACTGTAAATTATAATATTAGGTTAAGGGTGGAATAGGTTTTTTTCTTTTATACTTGTTTTATAAAAAGTCCAGAAAAAAGTCTTGTATGAAATGAAAAATATGAAACTAATTTCCTACATATTGATTGTTGTAAGATGTGATATTGCAGCTAGAAAAGTACAGAGGAGTCACAGGCATGGTGAGCTGAGCAGAAAGAATGAGCAGTCCAGAGCAGAAATAGTAAGCTGCTCAGAAACTTTCAGCATTCCTCCATAGAAATGCTGTTCGAGCAGTCTCTTAAGTAGTTAGTTACATCTGGAAGAAGACTCAAGAAATAAAATACTTCTAATTTTTTGGTTAATTGTAATAAGGTAGTTGTCTGAAAATGCTGTATGTTCAGTTCCCTTTAGATAGCTGTGGAAGTTGTAACCTTAGAACTGAGTCTGAAACTGTCAGAAAAGCCTTCTTAAGTATTTTGTTCTGTAACTCCACTCTCTCTCCAGGCGACATGCATTTGTTTGCTTTTTTTAAACTATAAATCTGTAGCCCAAATCCTTTCTTGTGATCAAAATCCAGAGACTTATTTTTTAACAAGCTTTCTGCTGACAAGGAAGGCTTTCTTACTGTGATGCATGTATATTAACTTAAGAAGCTGATGAGAAGTCTGATAAATTTTAAGACAGACAAGTAATTTTCTGGAGAAGTAATGTGGCTTGTGCCCAAAATGTTTACCAAATTGGTTGTGTGTTCCCTTATTCCTGAGGCACATATATCAAAATGTCACTTAGAAGTTGTTGCTGTAAGTTTGATAATCTGTCTAGAGCACGAGGAAGTGACGCATGTTGAAGGGGGAAAAAACCCCCCAGATCTTAGTTCTTTAGTGTTATGCCTTGACTTTGTACTGAAGAGACCTTCTCCAAGGGTGGCAGCTCTCACCCCTCTGTCTTTGATTCCTCATCATGTAACTGCCAGCTAAATTTCCAACCAGTGTAGAACAGGTTAGCAATGGATGCCTTGAATTAATTTCTGAGAAGCCCTCATGGTGTGTTGGTGCTGCAGATTGCTATTAACCCTTTATTCTGAGGACACTGAACAGATCACATCATTCAGGCGTATGTGTGGCGACATCTTGTTTTACTTAAGTTACATCGACTTGCAACAACCTTCTTTCCTTAAAGAAGAATCCCGTTTCTTGTTTGGACGCCTCGCAGCGGAGTGAGTGTTGCTGCTGGGAGGTCTTGCAAAGCGCCCCGTGCTGTGCCCGTAGCGGTCCGGAGCTGCCCAGGGTGCTGAACGGCCCGGCCTATGTCGGGCCCTGCTACGCCGGGAGCCCAGCTGCGGAAAAGAGCAGCGGCTGCTGCTAAATTTAGACTTGCTCGTTATTTTACTGGTGCTTGAGGGCAGGTGGAAATGCTAAAAATCCTTCTGAAAGACTAGCGCATTCGTCTGGCAGTTCAGGCACAGTTGGGTGGTGGATCCTGATGAGGTGATGCGGTTTGTAGGTTGATTAGCAACTGATAAATGAGCAGAAGTGAGCTGACAGAGAAATGTGAATGTGCTTGGTGGAGTAGGGTGTGGCCTAGGGAGTGGATCCCAGGTAATTCAAGAGGCATTTAAAAAATGTGTGAATTCTTCTCCAAGTTAACTATCTGTAATATACTTACAACAGTAATGAACTGAAGTAAATTAACTGTGTGCCTGGTTTATGAGGTTTAAAAGAATATGATTGATGGACATAATGGATTGCTTTATAGCTATTCTTGACTTAATAATTATTTTGTTTCCACATTCTAGAAAAAGGGGGGGGCGAACAATGATGGCAATTAATTTTACTTTGTTTCATCAACAAAATTAATTTTTGCTTTCTTGAAAATGATCTCATTTCATCAGCTGAAAGCTGTAAATATCTACCCAAGATATTTGTTGACAGAAATCATTTAATTTGGGCTTTAATAAAACTGATTAAAAAGATTGAGAGTTGAACTCATCCTGTTTTTTTTAAAAATCCAGAAAAAAATCATGCCATAGTTTTATGACTGTAGGCAAGTTGTGAATTTATCATTCTGCTACAGAAAGTGCTGGAAAATACTGTCAAGAGACAGAAATGGCTTTTGTGGTGTTGGTTATGGTATTGTTAATAATTTGGCTCTCTTCGCAGGCCACTCATATTTCATTGTTTTATCCAGTATGTCCAGCATGGTTTAGAGAGCCCATTTGTGCTAGGCATTTAGCCATTTAGGCTCTTTCCTCTTTTTCATCTTTATTTCCTATTTTCCTCATGTTTCTTCTTCTTAAAGGGGATGTGCCTCCTTCTAGTTGATGAGATGAAAAAGCTTTTTTTTTTCCTGGGCTTTAGAAGTAATACTTCATTACTTTAACTTAGAAACTCCAATTAATCAAAGCTCCTCAAATCGTTTCCATCTCAGAAGATCTGACTGGACATGTCTTCCCATGTATGCTTATTTCAAACTTTGAAATATGTGTGTCGTGTTCCAATGAGTGTATTCAGTGTTACTAGCATTTTTCCTGAGAATTTCTCCTTTCTATGTATATCGTGGTTATATATCAAGGAATATGCATTTATATCTATAGGAGCTTTTATTCTTTGTGCAAATCCATTCCTGATGATTTCCTGCTTTTCCTTGTCTTTTGAATTTCCTATCCTTGGGGTAGCCAAAGCAACAATTAGAATAAAATGACGTGGGCTCTGAAAAAGGCATCATTATTTCTCCTTGAAGCACGGTGTCAGGGCCATAGATCATAAGGGAGAACCTTGACAAGGCTCAGTTATTACTATCACAAGATTAATTACAAAACTGCATGGTTGGATATTGAGTACAGGATGCCTGCCATGTTATCCTGTATGTCACTGCTCTACTGTGAGTGCATAATCACTTCCTTGTTTCATGTACTTGGAAAAAGCATGGCTTTTTTGTTTTGTTTTTACTTTTTTTATTTGTTTGTTTTAGTTATGTAGTGATGCTTAGTATGTGCCTTCTAAGGCTTTTCTGTCCTCACTGCAGTTGATAAATATTGTGATGTCACTAGGGAAAAAAAATCAAGGTAACAAATATGTTACTAGTTATTCTAAGTACAACACTGTTTATTATATTAGAGTAGAATATTGCCACTGAATCACTTGAATTGTATTAAGTTACTTGAGAAAGTAGTAGATAACTACAATATAGATTTGCTGACAAGAAAAAAAAGCAATGTGTTGCGTATCACTATTGTAATTTATTTTTTGCAGATGTGTTTTTCTATTATAAGTCTCCTTTATCTTTTTTTTTTTTTTTTTTTTTAAGATCTTGACTAATTTAGTTGAGAACTGCAAGTTTGCTGTAAGACCAGGCTAGTCTTCTGCCTGTTCAGTCACATGGCAAGTGCTGTTGCCTAAGACTGACATTGATACACAGGGCTTGAAGACTATAATCTGGTATCAATCTTGAAAGATGCTATAGAAATTTGTAAAGGCTTTGATGGATGTGTATCTAGAAAAAACTAATTTTCTGTAGCCAAATGATATATTTTCCCTCCCCTCTGATTAAATGTCAAGCCTGCCCAACGAATCAATAAGTTCAAAAATGTGATAGGAAAAAATAGTGTGGGTTCCTTCTGTCCCAGCTGGCTGCTTCTTCAGATGTAAACATTTTGAAGGTATTTCTTTATATTTGCGAGTTTGAATGAAGAAAGGGTCCTATGCTTATTCTCCTTAAACAGATACCTTTTTGGGCATGTCTAGTTGGATTTTGTTAGCAACTGTCTCAGCAGAGTACTTGTCCAAAAACATATTCAATTCTTTGGGACTGTGCCGTGATAACTTTTACATCTAAATGAAAGTCTTTTAACCCAACAAAGGAGTAGTTATTATCATCATTGTAGGTGTATCATGGTATTGGAAAAAGTGAGGAAGGAACCTCAACATAAGCAAAGCATATTCTGTATTAAAACATTGAATGAATACCAAATGTCAGATTTGTCATAGATCCAAATGTGTGTTTGGATTTTCCTAATTTAATGAAAGTTGATAACTGTGTATTGCCAAAAGAATTCTTTCAGTCTAAGTAGCCTTAGTTGTAACATGAAGGGCTTTTATCTGTTTTTTCACCGTCTGGGATCTTCAAACTCTCAGACCTGGTGCTGTGTAGGCGTGGAATAACAACACTGTTCTTAGTACAGAGTAAGAAGGTGTATAGAGAGAATACCGGAGGAAATGCAGTTACACTAATAGACTCTTGTAGACATTTATAGGATGTTTGTCAATTCAGACTTCTGATCTCAGTGCGGCTAGCAAGGTTGTCGTGGTAAGAAGAATAGAGGAAATGGGGATAAATGAGAGAAGGGAGCAGGAATGTGTGACTGGAACTGACCACCAAGCGTGATCTGAATGCCTTAATTTCTCATGGCGTATAAAAATTAGAGTATGTTTACGTCAAGTCTGTGTAAGAACAGGGTGATAAATTAAGTCAGTTTATTGTACTTGTATCAATGCAGCTTTATATTAACAAAGAAGTGAGAGAGGTGCATTGAAGCTGTGTTTCTCGGGCAGTGGCCGAGAAGCCCACAGGTTTGATGAGTCCCCCCACTTCCATGACTTGAACTTGGAAGGTTGGGTGATATTTATCTCTTGTGTGCTGTCCCTCTCGTAGTGTTTCTGAACACCTTAAAGCTTGTAGAAATTTCAATATGAAGACTTTTTGTTAAAGAAAACAGAATTTCGTAAATGTTTTTCTATTGTGTAGTGTTGGTATTACATTATTTTGATTTTTGTTTGTTTGTTTTAATTCTGTAATTAATATATTAAGTAGTGTTCTTTTTAAAATAAAATCTTGTGCCACTTTTTGTCTTTTCTGGTACTGGGTCATGAAATACCATCATTCCAAGCTCACAGCCAAGGTAAATAATATGCACTGTACAAAATGAAATTTAACTTTCACAGTTTTTCTATTCTAGTCACTAATATTTTAAAGTTTTGAAATAGCTTCCTTTTGTTCTTAAGTTAAACAAACTGAGGAAGGTGTTTTTATGACCTTTCATTACCTTTTATGGAAACTGTGAGCTAAGCACAAATATTGATGAGTCCCCTGCTAGTGCAGGCTTTTTTCTCTGTTGGGTATAAGCATGTCAGATGTTTTATCCCATTCTGCTGCTGTCTGTTGGCATCCATACATCTAATATCGTTCTAACCTGACCACCTCATCAGAATGGAAACAGTTCAGGAAAACCAGATTTGGATGTACATGGAGAAAGTGACTTGTGTAAAAGTGCAGATACAAATAAAAAGATATTTCATTTGTTGTGATTTAGTTTCTCAAACATGTACTCTTCTAAAGTCATGACTTGCACATGAAACCAGGTCCATAATTTCTTTTGTAGTAAGGTAACCTGAGTTAGTGAGGAAAGGATCTTACACCAAAAGCCTCATTCAGAAAAGCTGTAATTGCTTTTGAACAGTTTCTTCAAGAAAGGCCCTTAAGGACTGATTCTGGTTTAGCATATTCAGTGAGTGTCTTGAAGTATCATAAATTCTTTAAGTATCATTAAAGGAATGAATTAATTTCATTTATTAAGGTTTTCGGTTTTATAGGCTTGATACCTCTTTACCAGAAGCATAATATCATACCCATTACTGTTTGCCTGAATAAACATCACAGTTAAAAAGAGCTGTGTGAATGAATAATATACGAAGGTACTTTGCAGTCGTATGTGCTGGAGACAAGCTCAGTGTGAGGAATGAGATGAAGAAGGCTCTGTGTAAGTGAAATGCAGAGTTGCTACCGAGATGTGGGTGTATCAGTGCTCTCTTTTTGTTGCTTATCATTAGTGGTACTTCATACTGTAATGTACTAAGGTACCATTTGCAGCTTGAAGGAGCTGATTTTGGTTGAGACTTTTGTTTGAAGTAATAAATTTTCCTTCTTCTTTCCTACTCTGTACACCTGTCCAGTCCTGGGATTTGTTTTTCCAAAATGCTAATGCTAGCCAAGCACATGATCCCCACCTACCAGATCAGCTGGAAAGAAAGGCGTCGTTTCTTCAGAGCCATGGCCTGGCCCAGACACCAGGTAAAACTGAGAAGCTTGTTGAAGATCACCTTGCTGTGCAGTCTTTGATAAGAGCATACCAAGTAAGTGTACTTTGGGGTGGGCGTGGGAGGGCCTCTCCTTTGCAAACAACCTTTTTCTTCTTTTCTATGTTCTTGTTTGTCTTCTGGTCTTAACTCTTGCCTTTTGTCTTGCTTCTGATCCGCAATGTCTTGAACTAGACAGTCTTTTCTTCCCTGCACAGTGTCTGAACACTGAGGTCCTGGATTCAGACTGGGATGCTCCTCTGGTTTAGCAAACTCAGGATTCACGTTGTCCACAGCCCTGACTTAACCTGGAAACTCTCTGTGGAGAAAGTAATTTGTGAAAGGGAGCATGAATCTATTGGGTTTTGCTGGTTTACTGGGAGCAGGAGCCAAGCGTGTCAAAGCTTAACCTTTACTATTCTCTTGGCTCACAACTGTATTAAGATTTTTCCTGTGCATGTATGTCTGATTCAGTAAGTTACTTGGCCAAATTGAAAAAGTAAGTTATCTGAAATAGTTTTGCTTTATGTGAAGGGAGTTGTCCTGGATATACTGGTCCTAATGAATCTCCTGATGTGTGCAATGTGAAATAAGAACCTTTCCCTCTCTTCATCAGCAAACTTTTCCGTGATCCAAGTCTGTCTTCACCTCTGGGAAAGCTTGTATTACAGTTACTGTCTTTCTTTAAGAAAGGAAGAAATGTGCTTGCCTTCTCATACATCTAGTGTGAATTTTGAGATCCTGCTTTGAGCAGGACTATAGGTAAAAAGAGAGAGGAGAAATAATGAATTAACCAGAAGTTAATTTTGTGAGGCTGACAGTACTGAGTTGGGGTCAGCTTTGAATTTATTTTAGAGAGCTGTTCATCAAAGTTGACTTAGTTTCACACTCAGATTTTTAATCTTTTTATCAAATTAAGAGATTAAGTATAATTTCCTGTTTTCCTCTAAAAGGAGGAGGATTTTGGAAACAGTACAGTGGTTTTGGGTAGATGTTTTCTAAACGTAAAACAAGTCTGAACATTTTTATTTAGACTTGTATTTAAGCATTTTATTGAAATTAAGATATTAAAACCAGTGTGAAACAACAACAAAAAATCCCACTAAACATGTATATCTGTGTTGAGCAAAATATTCTGGTTTGACTCTTTTTTTATTTAATAAGTGTGTAACTTCCCAGGAAGTTTGCCACAGTGACTTGAGTGGATCTTTTCTGCCCTGCACTAAGAATTTTAACTCCCGTTTGCTATCATCAGAGGAATAGAAGAGGAACTTTTTATAAAAAAACTTTTCTGTTTTGGTACACATCGCATTGTCACCATTGATTCAGATATGAGCCATGTTATTCCAGCTGTTGGAGAGGTGTTGTAAAAGAGTAGAAAGGCTTGTGAATGTAAAGAATATGTGAAATTTGCTTAGAAATAGCTGTTTAGAAAACAACCGCTTCAGCCCACTCACTTTTGCTTGCAGTAAAAATTTGCTGAAGAATTAGGGAAAATTGGAGAATGTTAGGCTGCTTTGACACTATTTACTTGAAAACAGTTCAGGGATTGCCATTTTGTTTCCTGTGTTTGAAAGCGTGCCGGTCAACTCAAGTGATAGAACAGAAATGTCTGTAGAAATGGCAGGCACCCATGTGTCTGCGACAAACAATGAAAGAGGATTACCTAAGGCAACTGGCTGTTTTTAAAAGGTATTTAATACCCTCTAAATTCAGTGTTGAAGGGACACAATCAATTTGTGACCTTCCTTTGCCTGATAA
The DNA here is from genome assembly GCA_013399365.1 of Pampusana beccarii. NCBI lineage: Eukaryota > Metazoa > Chordata > Aves > Columbiformes > Columbidae > Pampusana > Pampusana beccarii. The sequence goes on from VWYH01005950.1 coordinate 167,264, forward strand.
TGAAATGAAATGAAGAAGGATACAGAATTTTCATTTCTCAAGCCTGTCAGTGTTTTATGGTTTTTGTGGTAAACTGCTCTGTGGTCTGTTGAGCTGGTCTTCTGAAAAGACAGTTAATCTATTGCTTTTTTAATGCAGAGCTTCAGACACACTGAAAGAAGGATTTCCAGTGAAATGTGTGTGCTTAAGAAAATGAGTCTAGATAAAGTAATTTCTTGAGGCTTCTTTTATAACATAGGTTTCTTTTTTTTTTTTTTTTAATCTACATCTAGAAAATATTATTTTTAAAGTCTAGATTCGGGTAGTGTGTACTTGCATTTAGTAAAATTTATGGCAACTGATGAAAATTTTCCACGCATGTATTTTCACAAGCTTGATCTCTGATTTTTTGAAGTTGTTACTATTTCCTGTATCCAGTGAAAGAAGTGGAAGTTATTGAAAAATAATTTGATGTTGAGGAAAATACTGTCTTTTAGTTAAAGACCAAACTACTCCTGGAGTGTAATATGGTACAGCACTTTACTGCTTTGCTTTTCTGGGTTTTGGTGTTTTTACTGATCTTCTTCCTCTTCCTCCTAGTACTGCAGAGCAGATGTGGCTTAGGGAGGTGAATTATTTCCTCTTGATGATGCTTGAGATGGAATTGTTTGCTTAGTTCCAGTCAGATAGACTTTGTGCTGCTGTAAACAATGAGGTGGCACAGATGTTGCCGTGGGCATCATTTGGCCTGTCAGAGTTTTATTACTGGTGATTCATGAGATGCAAAGAATCTTAGAGGCCAGGCTGAATTCACAGGGCTAGTTGTTTTAAAAAAGATGCTGTATTTCTGTTTGCTTGTGAGTGGAAGGTGTTTTGTTAGGAACTCTCCTGCTAATATAGAACATTTGAATAGTGTTTTTATGAGTCACTTCTTGATGAACTACACTTTAATCACTGTCTATTGCTGTGTGATGCAATTCATTATTAATATTGCGTTTTACTAATTTTTTTTTCAGAGATAATTAGGAAGCTAGTAGTGTGAATGAAATTGTACCCAAGTGATCTGAATTTGTCCATTAAAAAGAAAAATAATGAGAAAATATGTATGTATTAATCTATAAAAAGTTTTTAATGAGCTAATTTAGTATATGAGAATCACACACAAGAGGCATAGGAAAAAATGTTTTCTATTTGTGGCTCTGTTGAATCAATTAGTTATTTCTTCTGTAGCAATGTTGTATGTTAATATAAGGCAGTAGTTTATAGCAACTTGTGGCATGCGTTAACACCAGTTATATCGATAACTGAAAGCTGACTGAATTCCCCATTGAATTTGTGTTCTTTGGTATCTTGAATGTCAATTTTATTGTAGGTGAAACTCCTGAAATTCCATGAAGGAAAAAAATGCTATCTGATGTGGAACAGAGCTCAGGAAGAGTGATCCCTTCACTTCCAATATAAACTTCTTCAGCACCAATATATGTTTTAAGTTAGCTTTAGTATTCTACAAGTGCGGGAAGGAGGATTCAGGCAAAAATACAAAATGACTGAATTAGCAAATGATAAGATCTGTAGACTAGTCGTAGTTGTTTAATTTTACTGAGAGATTTAGAGTACAATCTTTAGTATTTTTCTCTACTTCAGTGTAATTCCAGTTTAAATTTTATGTCAGACCAAAAAAAAAAGGTTATGTTCGAAGGTGTATTCAGCATTTTTTAATAGAAGTAGTGTACCTATCCAGAGATATAGCACTTATTTCCTGTGCTTATAGGAAAACTTGGGAAATGTGACCCACTTGTGACATTAGTGCCATTCACTTATTTGACTTGATGGCTGATATGTGTAGTATGGAGAGATATCAGTCACTTTTTCCCTTTGTCTGACTTTTTTTAGTGTGGTTTCGTTTTTCTCTCACTTTCCTTGTTTTTCAGATCCGTGGCCATCATGTGGCTCAGCTGGATCCCCTTGGAATTCTGGATGCAGACTTGGATTCGTTTGTTCCATCTGACTTAATCACTACAATCGATAAACTTGGTGTGTACACTGTATGCCTTATTATTTGCAATGGTCATTTTTCTCTTTTTTCTCATTGGGCTGAAATGATTTAATAAGACATTTCAGGGAAGCTTCTATCTTTTCTGTTTGCTGGTATCATTAAATAGTTTCTTTGGGCATCTGTAAGGAGGCTCAAATTTCAGGACAATGCAATTTCTACTCTGAGATCACAGGTGAGGTTCCTGTGACTTCACCTTCTGATGAATGACGATTATAAACACTTCATAGAAACCCCAGATCTTTTAATTAGTAATTAAATTAATACTATATCAATACATTAGGCTAAGATTCTTGTATATTACTTTTATACCATTATGCTTGATACTTGTTTGACTGGGGCCATCTGAAGGCTAGTCAATAGGAAAAACAAGCAACAAACAAAATGCTGGATTGAGGAACTTAGGGTAAATTTCATACTGAATTTGGATTCTAGCCCCTGATACATATTCCATCTATATAATGTGAAGTGTATTTGAAATTATCAGAAGGAAACACGGAAAGTGTAGAATTCTTGACTTGTGTATAGAATCCAATGGTGATAATTTTAGTTTCCTGCTGGAAGAGTGTGATATACTCAGGTCTGCTTTTGCAAAGGTTGTTCTGGTTGCTAAGGGGGCATGTCTTTGAGAAATTGCACTGATCAATTTCTTTGCTCCTCTCTGCTTGAAGAGAGAAACCATCTGATTGATTTTTCTCTACTCTTCAATCTACCTGGTTTATTTAAAAGGTGGTTTTCTACTTGATAAAGACACCGAATTGATTTTTCTTTGATAGGTAGGGAAGCTTTTTGGACCAGACATAAAACATAGTGCAAGTAACAGATAAAACATATTCTGATTAATTTTTCTGTAAGTACATCTACTGCCTCTTTGCTGCTGTGTTTTCTATTTCTGGTGGTAGGGAAAGAAGCATTTCTGACCGTTGATCGTGTAAAGGCATTGGAGTGCTTGAGACTATAAATAGAGGTGCTTAAACAAATTAGGGGTTCTCTTTGAAGTTTGTCAGCTTTAATTAAAGGAAAGTACCTACTAGAAAATACATTAGACATTTACTGAGTAAATAGAATTTGTTTGGAGCATGGGTGATTGCTAGCATGTCAGTACAAATTTCTTTAAAGTCTACAGATAGTTTAGTACAGAATGTTGTGACTGGTCAGAAGGTGTTGTACTGAAGCGCTCACAAGCATAGGAAGAATATTCTAGACCTCTGAATGAGATGGGGCATTTTGTCTGAGAGTGTAACTGCCATGATATTTCAGTTTGTGAGGGGAAAAAAATTTCTACCCTAGTCTTGACACAGCAAAAAAGAGATGGCTCTCAAATGTTGCCTACCCTTAAGTGTTCCAGGCAGGAAAGTTAAGAAAGGTCTCCGGAAGTACAGCAAGTATTTTAGTGTTTCGTTTTTCTTTGCATTTTCTTTGTACTATCTACTGGTTTCCTTTTGAGAAACCTTCAGGTAAGAATTTTCTTTGGGGAGTTGCTTCTAAAAATACAGCTAGTTACAGGTGTATCTACTGCACAATTCAAGTTATGGAATTGCTTTCAGGAAATCCTGGATTTCAATAAGGTTGTGTCTCTTTAAATGTGAGGTGATGCTTCAGTAAATAGACAGTGCTGCTGTACAAAGCACAGATGTTGTGTGTGTGCCCAAATCACTCCTGTATGTGTTCTGTTTTTTGCATGACAGAACATGAGCATTCTGTGAAGTCTTAGAGGATGTCAGCAAAGGGAAAAAAATACAGGATCTTAGTACTGCTTTGTTTCAAGTGAAAGTTTTTTTTGTGTATAAGAAGTTTCTATAAGTGTATGTAATGTGTATTATAAGTTTTATACATTTGCTTCTTATAATTTTATGAAGCTATTTTTTTTATTTCTTCATTTTTTATTTCTTCATTTAACAGGTCTAGATTAAACTTCGTCATGCGAAGCCCTTAACTTGCATTGATACCAGTCTTTCAGTCTTGTCTGTTGTGTATTTTGGCTCTTGAAACTGCATAATAGTTAAATGTTTTCTTAAACCATATTCTCAGCCAGAACAATTTTAAATGTGTCTAAATCAGGATGAGGCAATACACTTAAACAAGCCCTTGTTTTAGTTGGGGGGGTGTGTGTGGAAATCTCTCTGCTTTATAAGGGGTTGCCGATTGGGAAGCAGAGCTGTACAGGTTATTACATGGCTGTTTCAAACTAACTTCCCTGTGAAGAGGAGGAGGGTGAACGGAGATACCTTGGAAGTTCTACGCATTACATTGAACGTTTTGGTGTTTTCTCTTAGTCTGTCTATTAATGTTGTATAAATTAGTATGCCTCTAACCAACTCGTTTTTTCTGTGAAAAGTGGTTCTTTTTGTGTTTGTTGTTCATAAAAGAACAAGGAAAAAATCCCGATCGTTAGTTATTTCACTAAACAGTGAAGTGCAAAATATAATATGGAGAACTGATGGCACATATACTAATATGCTGAAATATAAAAAGGCTTGGGTGATTTTAATTTCAGTTGCTCTATCTGAGCATTTAAAAAATGGTACTTCTAATCAAACAATAACCACTTAATTAAAACATTTATTTTTAAGATCTAGACTCAAGTGCATTGTACCAATGGATGCCTCCAAAATATTCACACTTCCGTGTTTTAATCTGGTACCTTCTTTCTTAATATTGATTTATTAGACTTAATCCATGGTGGATTAAAAAACAATGCTGGTTTCCTTTTTTTCTCTTGCCCTGCTTCACAAATTGATAATATACCTTTTGCAGGGTTTTATGGTTTGCATGAGTCAGATTTGGACAAAGTCTTTCAGCTGCCTACAACCACCTTCATAGGAGGAAACGAGAACAGTCTGTCTTTACGAGAGATCATCAAGCGGCTGGAGGTCAGTGGGATGTTTTGTGATTTGTGCTTGTTTTCATCCGAACAGAAGTGAATGTTTTCCAGTTGTCAGTCACAAAAACACCCTTAAAATTTGTCAGTTGTTAATTGAGCATGTAAAGAATTCAAATGACATTAAAAATAACCCTTCTACCGTTTGTAGAGATGGCAGCACCGTTAGTTTCATTGCCTGGATATATGAAATACATAGATTAAGGATGAATATAAAAGAAGTGAGTATGGTAGAATACTAATTCAGGCCCTAGATCTGTGAAGAGCTGACCTTGTTTAAAAGGAGTAGAGCCTTTAGAACTTGTTTTTCAAGTGTCCTACCACAGATAAAACACCTTTGCCTACAGTACTTGGAATGTGCAGGGGTTGCTTGCAGAGCCCTGGCTTTACTGAGGCTTTTACCTGAATAGAAATAATGAGGGTTGGGTACCACCAAATCTCAAAATCTTGTAGATGGGGATGGTCCTTGTTTTTCATCTCTAGTTCCTTTCCTAGAGTTTCATTATCTGACAGGTGATATGGTTATACCATGTGAAGTCATCAAAGGTAAACTAATTTAAAGCACAATTTAAATGAATAGTTATAATTAGATGGGAACTTCAAATAGCAAAACGGCAAGTAGGAATGGTAATGAATTTGTAAACTACTGAGTTAGTAAGTGCTGGATATTCCCAATTGTGCTTGTTCCAGAATTTGGGAGTATTTAAGTTGCAAAGATTTCCATTGCATGGTAATGAAATCCATTGGACTAAAAAGGGCTAGGAGTGAGGAAATATTTTAAAGGATGAAATACAGAACTGAGTTACAAGAATGTGAAAACAGAAATAAAATAATTACTGAACATATAAGAGTTAATGGCTTTGACCTGTTGCAAGTGTGAGAGAATGTGTTGACCTGCATGTTTGATTATTACATCAGCTTAGCTGAAGCATGGTCAGTTTTTAAGTCACATAATCTCTGTACATTTGAGCCCTATATTTGCTTTTTGGTTTTTACACTTTTGCACGTGTCTGTGCTGCAACTTTCAAGAGAGAATCCTTAAAAATGTAGCGTGCCAATAAATGGGCAAAATCTAAAAGCCTCAAGGAACTGATTTGTGTTAAAGAGAAATAACCCTCTGGTTTCCCTCTTCAGACCTTTGGATTTTTTTAGTTGAAGTTCACATTAAATTCCTTTTTATAGGCAGTAGAGAGCACACGCTATGTGTTCAGAGTGGTTTTGTCTCAGATTAAACTCACAATAGGTCTTACTTCTGTTGGCTTGTATTTTAGAACCATTTTTGTGGTGAAATATTATTTTTAAGGTAAGAAAAAGAAAATTTAAAAAATGCAACATGGAGATAAAATTTCTGAATTGCCTTTTTATTTTTCCCTGTCCTTTCTTTGCTCTCAGCTGCTTGGATTCCTTTTCAGATATCCAGCCTTCCGAGACTTGACAATTATCAGATAATGTGCATGAGGCTTCATAGCTGTCTTCTCATGGTCTTTAGTGCTTGATTTCAGGTGACATTTAAGAAAGATAGGGTAAATTTTGATAAACGACTTGAAATCTTTGTTGGTGCATCTAAAGAAAAGACTCTATAGCCTATAAGAACAGTAGCGAGTTAGATGAAATATGGCAGTCAGTTTAAGGCAGGTTTACTGGTCTACTTTGAATATGTTACCAAATGAGAATTGTCCAGATTCAAAATTTTGAAATGTTGCTTTGTAGAGAAAGCTTTCTGGCATAAAACTAGATTTGGTGAAATAATTCATGTACTTATAGGATTACTGTGAGTAAGATATAGTGGAAGAGGAAGAAGACAAGGTAGCTTTCAGAAGAGTAATATGTACAGTAAATATAATTAAAAACTATATTTGTTTCTTCATGGCCTATTAATTCTTAAAGCTTCTATGTTGGTGTTTTCACATCCTAGAATACCTACTGCCAACACATCGGCTTGGAGTTCATGTTCATCAATGATGTGGAGCAGTGCCAGTGGATCCGGCAGAAGTTTGAGACACCGGGAGTTATGAAGTTTACTAATGAGGAAAAAAGGACTTTGTTGGCAAGGCTGGTGCGCTCCATGAGGTTTGTGGGGGTGGTGCTGGGAAACGGCTCTGTGGCTGCCGGGTGCAACTGCTGCAGTCTGCAAACTGCTCAGGGGGAGCTGAAGTCTCAGTGAAATCTGGAGTACAGGAGGGTGTAGTTAACCTGGCTGTGGTACCAAAGGGAAGTGAGGACTGTGAGGTTTGTCAGGGTCTGTATAGTGGCTTTTAGCATCCTATTTTCTTAAAAGGCAGGTTGTGTTGTGTAACACTTGTGCAGCCTTTAGGGGCATATCCGGCAATGTTTTTGTTGGCTTGCAGAGATAAGCTGGGGAAAAAAATTGTTTCAACAGACTAGTAATATGCCTCTGTGTGACAGATTCATAACCTGTTTCAGAAAATTGGAGTCAGAATAACATTGGATACTGATCATCTGCTATATTCTATCTATTGTGCGTCTCTCTAGTAGCAGATGATCAAAGGAGGCCATCCTAACAGTCAGCTCAAGGAGAATTTTTAGATGGGTGAAATGTTGACATGAGTGTTGTTCGACTCACTGGGGTGCTACCAGTATCTTTGGAGACCTCTGCCAAGATGGGGCTGGATTTGAGAGGCATAATGTCATTTCAGATCCTGGTTTTGCCCTTTTGAGGTATGCCAAGATGTGCTGTACTGCTGCATGACCTGGCAGCAGGAGTTTTGGTCTCTGCAATTTATGAAAGCATGTTTGGAAACAGCTTATCGATTGTTCCCGTTGTGGCTGTCTGTACAGAAATACTGTCAGCCCAGAGACTGAATTACCCTCTCACCCCTAGAACAAGACTGTCTTCTCAGGCACAAAATTTATTCCAATTCTTATGATGTGAAATAGTTTGCATATCCTTTTATAAAAACGAGAGTTAGAGATTTATAAAGACACAGTTTTGATTAAGCTTCTGTTCAAAGACTTAAAAATTAAGTGCTCATTGGAAGTGTTAGAAGATATTTTTGCCTGGTATTTTGTTTTCCAATATTATAGCAAGGTTGTTTTTCTAGTTAAAAGTTTCATTTAAACAGAAAACAAGTTACTTAATGGTCAAGTGAATGTTGCACTTGAGTAAGTTTGTTTAACAAGCGCTCAGTATGAACCCTCTCCATTTATCTTGAGACAAGAATTTATGCTTCTTTCCTGCCTGTCTAAGCTGTGGAAAGATCTGGGGCTCCTAGTAGCATGAAAAAGCTGGATTTTCATCTTCTGCCAAATTAATTGTCTGCTGAAAATGGAAAAAAAAAAGTTTTACATGAATTTCTGTCCCTAGTAGGCTTTTTTTTGTGTGTGAAAATGATCAAGAAAAAAGATCTGGTTTTGTGGAAAACATCATGCTCTTGAGATTTGTGGCTTTGTAAAGCAGATAGTCAGAATTTCGCTCAAGAATTCAGTTTTCCAAAATATTAATTCCAAGCACTACATAGTTCAGGTACTTGAAACTTAATTTTAAAGTAGGATTTCTCATCCTTTGTGGTGTTCACTGATAGGTTATTGAATAAAGGGTCATTTTTGACTCTTCCTTCTATTAAATACTCACTGTGTATCTTTGTTCTACACTGTGTATGCATTAGTAACTGATTGTGTAGTCTGATCTGGGAATCATCTTAAGCCTGTGCAGGGTCAAGTATTTCTAGATAATCCCTTGTGAGAGCAACCATCTTTTGTAAGGCTTGCTGCTCGCTGGGTACTGAATCCACGTGGTGAGAGCGGATGAGCTGCCAGCCCTTGTGAACTCATGGTGGCACACAGGGGACTTGCAACATGTGACTGCGGAATATTGCAGTTCTGCACACCTAGTGGCAGTTTGCCTCAAATAATCAACTTTGTTTGTCCAATACTGTCTTGACTTGCAGCTGCGAAGAGGAGGCAAACAGCGTGCACGCCACTTCACTTTGCCCTGTGGGACTAGGTGTTCACATGGGACTCCACTTTCAGTTTAGATAAACTGGCACAGCCCCGCAGACTTCCCTGAGGAATTCTGGCTGCATAGCTCAGCTGAGGGTCTGCCTGGTTGCTTAGAGGCCTGAATTGTGAGGGTATTGATGGGTGAGCTAAGGAGAGTCTTTTGGCAACTCTTCATTTCACTGCTTTTAGAACTTCATTCTAAAGAGGTAAATGTCAGTGTTCTGAGTGAGGAATAATCTGAGTATTAATGGATTATGGCAGTGTTACGAGTTCAGGCATTGCACAGATGATGTAACCAGTACAGTTATTTTCATGAAGATGTATTTTCTTTGCTTCTTCTATCTCCAAGCTTTACAACATATAATCCTTTCAGCATTTGTTAAAAGGCGCTTTTTAACCACTCACATTGCCCCTGGCCCAAATGCATTAAAGAGTGGAAGAACGTGGAGCTGTCAGGGATTGACATCTTTCTCCTGCTGCAGCTGAGGCAGAGATACCAGTGTCCTAGTTCTTGGCACGTTACCAACTGTTACATCACACAGTCTGAGGAGCTCTGCCATTGAATAGGACCTATGAAATAGGTGTGCTTTGTGCTGTATTTCTACAAGTATTTAATTGTTACTTCCAGAAAATACAGGTTCTCTGTTATGTCTTCTTCAATCCATAGAAGAGACTTCTTTGCTGTTACTCTGCCTTCCCAGTGGTCAGTATACATTTTGTATACATGGGAAGGAACAGAGTTTAACTTGGGAACTGAATTTTGTCTGAGGTGGAGACTCTCCCTCCTGTTTGAATTGTTTTCCAGTCGTGGTAAATGCCTCTCAGATAGAAGAGAAAGAAGACTTAATTCTCTCCTATGTCTCTCTCCTTACATGTGACTTACTTCTAGAGCCCTTAAAACATGTATTCACAGATGTTTTAAAATAGTGTAATGTAATTATATTTTCTAAAAGATGTTTGACAATAAGTATTCTCTACATTATCTTAATACAAACACTCTCTCTTGTTTTTTGTGTTTCTTTTTGGCAAAGATTCGAAGACTTCCTTGCTCGCAAGTGGTCTTCCGAAAAGAGATTTGGGTTGGAAGGATGCGAAGTAATGATTCCTGCACTTAAGACCATCATCGATAAATCCAGTGAAATGGGAATAGAATATGTTATAATGGGGATGCCTCATAGGTAATGTCAATGGAAACCCCCAACAAATGGGCTTATTGTCTTAAGACAAGTTTCAGCTTCTAGAATTTTATAATGCTAGAGTGGCAAGAGTCAGTCATAATGAGTCATGGGAACACAGAACTGTAACAGATATCTGTCAGTGGGAGGCGGCAGGCGTCTCAGGGAAATGCTGGTGAAACTCTCCATGGTGGACTTTGGACCTGCAAGCGAATGTGGCAGCAGCCGTGGTGTCTGTACCATTTCAGAGAGTCTAGAACTGAGAAAGCTTGTTGAAATAGTATTAAAGTTACTTTTGCAGTCTGCCTTAATTAAATAATTATTAATGTCATCCTGTTAAAACTGCCAGATAGCTGCAAAATTCATTGCTTATACTTGAATAACTAGGTGTTATAAAATGTCTGTGGGAATGCATTGGAGGGACTTTGCGATGGGAGGAGAAGGGTACAATGAAGGGTTTCAGGTTCAAAAGTCTGAAGTGAACTCGTGAATTTCTGATAGAGATGGCTCGCTGATTTTATAAGTTTTATGCTGTTAACTCTGTTATTACCATTTCTGAGACAGAACTATGTTTGGAATTTTCTTAGGGGTAGGCTCAATGTATTGGCTAACGTAATCCGAAAAGAGCTGGAGCAGATCTTCTGTCAGTTTGACCCCAAACTTGAAGCAGCTGATGAGGTAAGATGCTTTTTCAATAGATCTGTATAGAGAGGTCAACATTCAAGGTAGTTTTTAGTCATTTTGGTCATGGTTATTATGCACATAGCATTATCAGCTGCTGAGGTGCATTGTCCTCTTTTCTAGTTTGAGGAATATGATTCAGTGAAATTTCTTCACAAATTTAAAGACTATACTGTACCTCTAACATGCAGAAGGTGTTTTAGGAATGACTGTAAGTTCAAGGTCATTTGACTGAGTTCCTAAGTTTTAAGCATCTTTCCTTGTTTTATGTAAATGAAATGAGCATCAATATTATGTAAATATTTATCCAATCCTGGATAGCAACACTAAGGTGATAAAATAGGAACAGTGTTCCAGTTCGAAAGTACGGTCTCAAACCCATAGTACATACTGATGTACAGTTAGCTAGATGCATTTTGCAGACTGAAGCACAGGTTTTAGGTGTAGTCAATCAGATGCAGCTGGTATGAGTGACATTCCTGAATTGTGACTGTGTCTTGCACATAGGGATCTGGGGATGTAAAATATCATCTGGGAATGTACCATGAGAGGATCAACCGAGCAACAAACAAGAAAATCACTCTGTCCCTGATGGCTAACCCTTCTCACTTGGAAGCAGTTGATCCTGTTGTGCAGGGGAAGACGAAAGCCGAACAGTTTTATCGAGGGGATACGGCAGGGAAAAAGGTAAATATTGTTTAACATAATAACTCTTAATGGTAGTTTTCCATATTATTTTAAATAAAAATACTAGTAGTTTTGTGTCACAGAGTCTTCCTCTTTTCCTCCTTCAGAAAATAAATTTATCACCTGTTGAAGTAAGTAAGGTTTTTGACGTGGTATAGAAAGGTTAACTTCAGGAAGCAGGTTTAACGCTTTCTTTCATTTGCAAACTGAGAAAAGGCAGCAGAATACTGGCAAGTCTATGGTTTATTATAAAAATACATTTATGTTTTATAAGCACTACAGAAATACGGAAGAAGGAAATCCTGCTAAGAAACTTAAACTGCTGCTTTGCTTTCTAATGTATGTGTGTATAATCCTCTTTAGGTTATGTCCATATTGTTACATGGGGATGCTGCCTTTGCAGGACAAGGAGTGGTTTATGAGACGTTTCATCTTAGTGACCTCCCATCCTACACCACAAATGGCACTATTCATGTTGTGGTCAACAACCAGGTAACAAGTAGAGCATTTTCCAGTCAATTTGCCTGCTGAATAGTTGCTAGTGTATTTCCTTTTATTCTTATTTGTTATTAGCTGGGTGCATTGCCTCCTGTGTTTATTAGAATGGTTAGGATGTTCCTGAAGGTGATCATAGTATCTAGCAACTCTGAGTGGATACCTACATCTACCTATTACCTACGTTTATTTCATTTGTTGCGTAGCACTTAATTGGGTTAGGTTTGCTTTGTTTTGTTTTTAAGGGAGCAAAAAGAAGCCAGCTAGCCAAAATGAAAAGCTGATACTACTGCTGTGTAAATGACTATTAAGTGAAAACCCCAAGCATTCAAAATAAAGTAGAGGGAAATGCCAAAATTATTTTAATGGAAGTTTCTGGAATTTTTAGATTGGCTTCACCACAGACCCCCGTATGGCCCGTTCATCTCCATATCCTACTGATGTTGCTCGTGTGGTCAACGCTCCCATTTTTCATGTGAATGCTGATGACCCTGAAGCAGTGATGTATGTGTGCAGTGTAGCTGCAGAATGGCGAAACACCTTCAATAAAGATGTGGTGGTTGACTTGGTACGTCTTGGTTTTCTTAACTTGCCATTTTGTGTATTAGTACTACTCTCTTTTCTGTGGCTTAGAAGGCCAAGTCAAGAAACAATTTTTTTTTCATTTAAATGGCCTTTGGTTTCTTCTTTTAAAAAAAAAAGGCAAACAAACAACTAACAGGCCCACAAGTATCCATAAATGGTTTTATACCATAAACCTCCTGAAATCTTTCCATTTCAGTTTTACAGAGATTTTATTTTACATTTTTCCTTACCAAGAGAAATGATCTTTCCCTTTGTAGGTTTGTTACCGTAGGAGGGGGCACAATGAAATGGATGAACCGATGTTCACCCAGCCTCTAATGTACAAGCAGATCCATAAGCAGGTGCCAGTGCTGAAGAAATATGCTGACAAACTGATTGCAGATGGGACTGTGACGCTGCAGGAGTTTGAGGTACACAGTAACAGTTGAAGCTGTCAGGAGGAAGACACAAGTGTCACTATATGCTGTCTACTTAAAAACCTGTCTTTCATTACCATGGTGTCTTCACCCTTTAATGCTATCTTATGCAATTTGGTTTGGACTTTTGTGCAAAATAGATAGTATTGTTTTAACAAAAGCAATGAAAGTGCTGTGAAGTAATTAATACATGTTGCACAGAAAAAAATTTCCTTCAGTTCTGAGATTTCTAAAAGGTGCTCAGATGTGAATGTTGGAGATGGAGGCATTTGTTCATCTCTAGAATCTTGATTCAGCAGTAAGACAGTATTTAAATGCTCATAGGTATAACTGTAGCTTCGTATTGATAATCTTGGCAGGCTTGTATCCAGCGGTAATGCAATAAAATCAATTAAACCTTTTTATTTTCTTGCAATAATTCAACTAAATTCAGAGATCATTTGAAATATTCCAGAAGGAAGAAGCGTAAAGTCTGGTGCCTGTATTAAGTTAGTTAAAGTCTTTACCTTCATGTTTTTGAAAGTGAAATGCGTAGAGAGCAGATGCAAGGAAGGACCTTTTGGAAAGGTGTGGCTAGCTATGTAGTGACACACTATTGCAGATCAACAAACAAGCAGTTTGTGTAGGTGCATTCTGTTATCCGCAAGAATGATCACAGGTCACGCAGAACCAGCTACCCTGAATCTTTGTAAGGGTGGCCAGTTGTGGCACGGGCTTTGGTGAGTGGATCCAAGATCCTGGATGGATGTTTTGCTGTACAGACCGAGCTCAACATTGCTGTTAATTAAAGATTAACTAGCTCAAGAACTTGAGTGTGCTCTTGGATTGGAACTACAGAAGCATTCTGCCTCTACAGAATATGGCTTAGTGTCTGTTGCCATTGACAGGTGTGGCCAGCAGATTCTTAGCTGGACTCTCCTAGCCAGACCAGTCTTCTAGGAGGTTCTTTTCTAGCCTTTAGGGGCTTCTGTAGCAAGAAGTATGAGAGCTGTATAACGCTGAGCTTAGAAGTATGACTGTAAATTATATTTGGTGCTTCAGTTCTGTCTCATTCTAGAGTAATACTTGCAACTTCAGCTCTTGGTACTCTCCTCCGTAACAGCTGTACAATTAACTAAATAATTTATTTAGAATAACGGGGCCAACGATGTTTCTCAAAGGAAATTTGATTCTAGATAAAATGAAGTTGTTTGCGTAATTGTAACTGAATTTTCTTCTGGAGTTAAATAACTGGTTTTATTGTACTGAATGATAAGTGTCATCTGTGAGATACAGAGGTGTTATGCTTATCTGTTTTAAAAAGGAAGTTTTTGTTCTACAGGAAGAAATTGCGAAGTATGATAGAATATGTGAAGAAGCATATACTAGATCTAAGGATAATAAAATCCTACATATCAAGCACTGGCTTGATTCACCTTGGCCTGGTAAGAGGTGTCCTTTCACTTGTCCTAGTGTTAATGTTATTGTGCCTTTGAGTCCATATTCTAGGACTCTTAAATGGTTTTTATCAAGCAGTGTTCCTTTAAAATAATGTATGTGACCTTTGTTTTGCCCATTAGTAGTGAATGAAACATTCTGCTAGATCACCTTAAAAGAGATGCTTTTCTTAAAAAGCATGCAAAGCAAGGTGTGACTTTGAAAAAGAAGTCTTTTTAGTTTAGCAGAGAAGTGTTTTTCCTGTAACATTAGCTGTGTCTTCAGAAAGCAGTATGTGTCATGCTCTCTTATTTGTTGTTGTTGAGGGATTGAGGTGCTATATGCCATTTATTGGCTGCCTCTGGCCACACAGGTGGACTTCACAGGGAGTGAAAGCAGAAAAAAAGCAGATCATTGTGTGCCTGTAAGATCGAGTGTTGTCATACAGACAATCAAAATGATTCTATCTCCAAGTGAAAGGTGAACAACTAGGTTTAGACTGCTGCATAGAATGTCTTTTAAGAGTTGTGAATTTTTAAAGAAAATGTAGATTGTGTAGGTATCTGTTAATCAGTCCTCGAACATCTCACCAAATCTTTTACTTCCAGGATTCTTTAACGTGGATGGAGAACCCAAGAGCATGTCTTGTCCTCCAACTGGCATTTCAGAAGACCTGCTGACTCACATTGGCAATGTAGCTAGTTCAGTGCCAGTCAAAGACTTCAAAATACATGCAGGTCAGCTGGAGTCTTTTTTTTCTCCTAGTGCCTGCGTTTCTTGCTCGGATTTTATATTTCTGCACACGAATTGCTATTGGGCCATTTCCAAAAGAGAAAAATGCCTGTGACTTTTATTTTAACTCTTCCATCTTATGGGCAAGGAGAATGTGAATTAAGGTCCTGCTGCTTGTTCTCAGCATAATGTTTTTTCAGTATCATGCCACTTCTGTTCCCTACCTTGTTAAAATAGATTTTCTTCTGAGGGAGGTAAAAGTCTCTTTGCAATGTTAATAGCTCCTTTTATTCTTCAAGTCCTTGTGGAAAATGCTGCCTCTATGCAGCGCATTTGTGGGTCTTACTGTGAAGTAAGGCAGCCATCTCAGGAAGCTTTTTTTTTTTTAAAGACTAAAACGAGTGGTAATTTGAGGTCCACTTAAGACAACTTTCTTGTCGTTAGACAACTTTCTACTCAGGATTATAGCTTGGTCTTTTCAGACCTGGCAACATTGCTGATACAGTATGAGCGTAATTTTAATACAGCTGGAGGGATTCTGTGTGGGCAAATTAGGGCAGTTTTTCTTTCAGCTTGACACTTAGCATTGATGGTAGCACAAATCTAGTGTTTTCTCCAAAAGTCTTAGCTTTTGGTCTGTAGAGATCAAATTCTGAATTGGGCATCTATTACAGTAAGAGGTTAAATGTGCCTGTCTCGCTCGGGAGCATCTGCCACTGTGTCCAAGTTCTGAGTTAATTCTTCACTCTGTGGTCAGGTTGGAGACCAGCAGCTCAACAGGGCACAATAACATGTTAATTCCATGGGGAAATAGGGAGACACTTCATTTAGGGATCTTTTTTTCTTTTGTTGGCTTGTAGGGAATGTACTCAGGATCAGGGGAAATAACTTTTTTTTCTGTGTAAAATCTCTAGCTAATATTTCTTCTCCAGAGTCATCCATGAAGGAATGAAGTGTGTCTGCTGCAGATGTACGTGTTTGTGTTCCTTTGGGACAATCAAAGACTGTTACAAGAAATTATGATAGAAAAATTCCCAGTTATCAATTGCAAGCTTGTTGAGCAGATGCAATTAATAAATGAACTTTAAAACTCTTCTACACATTTGTGCACTTTGTTGTGACACTGATAATTTTGAAATTATAGTTGGCCAATAGAATCTGTTATTAAACATTCTAATTAAAAAGGTAAGGCAGTCTCTCTTTAGTAACTTGATTAACCATCGACACTAAGTAACACTTTCCAGTATGTAGGATAAATTTATGTTTCAAAGCAAAGTTTAGTCTGCTAGATTCTTTTATGGAGTTTAAAAGGCCATGAAAGAAAAAAAAATTGGGAGAATTAGAAGGGGCAGAGCACCTTTGAAGTACTTTGTCTTTCCGCTAGAATCAAACAGCTTAATATCTCACAATATTTCGACAAACATTTGGAAGATTCTTTTGTTCTGTCAAATGCTTAGTATATTCTAATGAGAAAATTGTCAATTTTTTTTACTTACAATGCAATAATTTACATGAGAGAATAGTTTTATGTGGAAAGAAAGCAGGGTGATTTTTGTAAAAACAGGTAAGGTGACAAAGGGAAGTATGGGAAAATAACAAATAGGACAGCTTGCCAAAAGTATCGGTGCAGATGTAAAAATAAGATAGTGTCAAGTGCCACTGAATACACTAGGCTTATAGCCTCGAAACTGGAAGCACCTGTGTGCAGTTTGGGGTTTATTCCCTTTAAAAGTCACAGTATTGTAACTTGTGTTTTGGCTTCCTATGTTATAGAATCTTCACTGCAAAACCATAGCTTTTGGTTGCCAGCTGAAAATCTGCTGGCAGCTGCTACAATTTCCTTTTTATAGGATATTCATAGTATTGATTAATCTGGCCTGTTTCTCGTTGTAACATCTCCATAAGTCCCATAAGACAAATGCCAAGGAAATGCGAGAGAGAAGAAAAAAATCATGAACCCAATAGATGATATTTTCAGCCTCCTATGAAACAGTACTTGGTGTTAAAGATGTGAAAATAAATCTTTAAGAAGTATTTCACCATGGAACTTTTTGATTGTCTTCGGTAGTTTCTGGAACAGCCAATCTTATTTTCTCCTTCTAAAACACGGTATGAGAACTGTGCATCCCTTTGCCTGGGAAACAGGTTATTTTACTTTGCTCACAGTTCAGTTTTAGAAGAACAACTTGTAGACCTTATTAGGATCTGTATTTAGTTTAGCCAGTGAGGAATGAAAATGGTGAATGTAATGTGAATATAAAATATCTCTGCAGTAGGTCCATTGATTTTTTTGATCTTTATTATTCCAATGTAGGACTCTCTCGGATTTTAAGAGCCCGCTTGGAAATGACCAAGAACAGGGTTGTTGACTGGGCCTTAGCAGAATACATGGCTTTTGGCTCTTTTCTGAAAGAAGGGATCCATGTCCGGCTGAGTGGACAGGATGTGGAGAGGGGCACTTTTAGGTGAGTACTGAGGTAACTGTTAAATGCTGTCCCATACTTAAAGAACCCCCTTGATATTTTTTTAAACAATATAGTTTCCTGTGGAGAAGGGGAAGTTGAGACTATTCAGTAGCAATCTGGATGGTAAAGGTTCTGGCAGTCAAGAATAATCAAATCTCCCATGTCTCTGTAAACACCAATTCAAAGGCAGAACAAATTTTCTTAGATACTTTCTTCCTTCTCTTGCCAAAAAGCAGAAATGTGTTTTTTTTTCTTTTTTTTCCTGCTTTTAACTAAAAATTCAGCTGCAATCCATCTAATTGCTGAGAAGTGAAAAAAGGGTATTTGCTTCTGCAGATTCTAAGTCTTTTAAATGCCATTCTAGAGGTGGTTGCTTGGAACTCGGGTATGCTGTGAACAAACACATTGCCGGTTGGCAAGGCTTTTTGAAGTGAAACAAGATCCTTTGTACTGAGACCTTTAATGACTGGAGCATGAATGAACACAGAATCTGATCACTTGGTAAAAATATATACAGTTCTGCTGCCTTACCTGACTCTCCATGGAGTGAAACGTTAATGATGTATTTAATTGAAGCCTTTGATGCGAAGCCCATTGCTGGGGGTGAATGAACCAGCAGCTGCACTGTGCTTCATTGTGAATGCTTGCAGGAAAGAGAGAGAAATCTTGGTGCCTGTCTTCTCTGGTACAGTGCTCTGTTTCTGTGCTGAGCTTCATTTGGTATCCATTTTTTTGGGCTTTCTTCTTTTTGCTCTCATTATAATGGCATTTTAACAAAATCCTTCAGATAAGACCTGAAAACAAAAGTGAAAATGGGGAGATCCCCACCCTGTTTCCAATTTCTCATGCTCCTTGATTTCAATACTGTGGTCTTGTGAAGTGGTGAGCATCTCCTGGGAGAAGAACGTGTGTTCATTGTTTAGCAACCTATCCACCTATTTCAGGTGAGGGCTTAGTCGAGTCTAACACACACTGATAGACTTGTCTTGAGAATACGAATTCTCTGTATTCCCAATTCTCTGACTGGTGGAAGAGGTTTTTCCAGAACTATTATCCAGATTTTCTTGATCTTTGTTTAAGATAAAAACAATTGCTGTGTTCACAGCAATATAGGAGAAAAAGAAAAAGGAAAAATAACAAAAAAACCCCCTATGTTTTCAAATAAAAAGCTGTTCAGACTGGTCAGACAGGTCTCTCTGGATGGCAGCACAGCCTTCTGGTGTGTCAGCCCTTCCTCCCAGTCTGGTATCATCAGCAAACTTGCTGAGGGTGCACTCAGTCTCTTCATCCAGGTCATTGATGAACAGGTTGAACAGGACTGGACCTGTTACTGACCCCTGGGGAACCCCACTAACTACAGGCTTCCAACCAGACTGCACCGTTGATCACAACCCTTGGCTTGCTTTCTTGCTATTTCACTACTCATCATTATCAATAGAGTCTAGACAAAGCTGCAGATAGAAGGACAGGGATCTTTCTCATCTTGGAGATGCACTTTGGAGAAGGGAAGGGAAGAGAGAGATTGATTCTGTGCTGGTTTGATGTCAGTAAACCTGACAATTGTGCAACAGCAGTATCTGACTTGTGTATCTGTGCATTTCTGGCTCTCCATCTATGCTCATTGCAATCACCTTTTGCTGGGGAAACAGAAAGCTTTGTGCTCAAGCAGCTTATTGACTAGGTAAGCCTTCTGTCTTTGGCTGAATGAAAAAAATAAAATAGCAGGCAAAAATTATTTCTGCCTAACAGCTGTTTGGTGTGTGTATTTCCCTCTTTCTGTCTATTTCCCTCCCTGCGCTGTTCTTCCAAGATTCTGTCTTTTCCTGGCCTTAAATTGTTGACTCCTAAATAAATTTCAAAGCTCTTTTGCTAGCATTCATTATAGCAAAGGGAAGTACAAAAAGATACAGTTTTGGCAGCTATACAACACAGAGTAGTTGTTACCAGTATAATAACCGTCCTTATGTTAGCGGTTGTAAAGCGGGACATATTGGTGTGATTCACTCAGTTACTCTGCTCAGAGAGTTAATGGATTACAGTAATTACTTCAGTCATCTCTGGTTTGGTAGTGTTCCTCGGTGCCCCATTCTAACGCTGATTAATGGTGTTCTAGAGAACCGTAAATGGTGCAAGTGAGTGCAAATAGCAGGAAAGAAGATACAACTGCTTCAAATCTTGGTGCTGAGATGAAATGAGAGTAAATTTTTTGCATTTAAGACAAATGACAGTTGTTTTAAGGAAAAGATTAATAGTATGTGCCAAGGAGGCAGAGTGAAATGCTTTTTATAACAATTTTGTGGTGTGTTTGTTTTGTTGATGGTTTATTTTTTGTTTGTTTTATTTTGTTTTTTTGTTTGTTTGGTTTGGTTTTTTTTAAATCAGTTTATTTTATAGCAACAACCTCCGCACCCTTTTCCATCTGCCCCCCAGTTCTACTTGTGATGAAATATTTTCAGTTTCCCTGAGAGCTTGAGAACAAGCCTGGATAGTTGGTGAAAGTCCTTACAGTGCAGGAGTTGTATTTAGAGGTGTGACTGCGTTGCTGAGCTTTGGCCGAACCAGGGCGCTGCACAAAGCAAAGGCAACTGTGTTGCTTGCGTGCTTTCGAGAGCATAGCTTTGATGGTTTATCTTTGAAAACAGCTCTGTTAAAAGCCCAAAGTTGTTCTTGGCTAATGCATTTATTTCAACAACTGTTTATAGCCATCGTCATCATGTGCTTCATGATCAAGAAGTTGACAAGAGGACGTGTGTCCCCATGAATCACCTCTGGGAGCAGCAAGCCCCCTACACCGTGTGCAACAGCTCCCTCTCCGAATACGGCGTCTTAGGTAGGTCTCGGGGTAACTGTCTGACAGATCTGCTTATGTTGTGACAGGTCTCAAACAAGATGTGGGAACTGATGTCTTCTAATTAGGAGGAATTTTTTTCCAATTTTGCATTAATGTAGTTAAGCCTCCTGGCTACAAAGTTTGACTTTGTTACTTGAGTTTGCCAAGCCTCAAACCAAACAAAAGTCTCCTTCTGTTAGTGGCATTTAAAAATGAACAAACTCTGCCTTTGTTGTACTTTGACATTATCACATTCATAGCAGTTTTATTCCAGGTGGGAGCCAAGAATTGCGTAACAGGGGCCTCTGATCCTATCAAAATGCCTAAACTGATTTCCCCTGCTCACCTCATCCCCTGAAAAAAAGTAGTTCTACCAGGAGATTCAATAAATTTACCTTACTCATTGTAATATTTGTCCCTTTAAGCCAAACTCTTGTTTTTTTCATACAGTGTGCCATGATGGGTTTTGATTTTAATGTACATTTCAGTGTTAACATTTTAGCATAAATTTAAAATTAGAAGGGAAAACTTCAACTGGGTGTTGGTTTGTTTGGGTTTTTGTTTTTAATTTTTGAATATGTTGCCTGTGATATCAGGCACATGAACTTGCAGGTTTTGGTGTGCCTGCAGTGCAAAACTTTCTGCACTCTTCCAGCAGCACACCTTTTTGTTTAAGCTGCTTAGAAGATGCTTGTACTTCAAAACTATAAACTAGGAGACTTCAGCAGCTTTTGATGTAAAAGTCACAGACTATGTTAGCATTGGTCTCATCAGTATTCAACTGGACATTATCTAGCAAAGACAGAAGATGAGTTTCAGAGAATAATGTAGCTATGTGAGAAGCAGAGCTCAGCAAGAAAGAGAATGCGGAAGAAAGCTGTAAAACAGTTATATATGAAACAGGTATCAAAGCTCTCCCTCTCAGGTTCTGCTGTCTCTTAAACAAGCATCCCCACATTTTACAATTATGGGATTCAGCTCCAAGTATCTGTGTGTTGTGGCTGATGCTGGAACATGGACTGAGTGCTTTCTCAACATGGGAGTAACTGTCAGCAAAATGAGGGACAATTTATAATACAAATATAAAAATACATCCTAGCCTTATCTGAACTGCTATTCTGGATGGTGCTATTTCAAGAAAACAAATTCTTGTTAGTGATAGTATTAGTCTCAGTGAATTATATCTTGGTACTGGACAGACATGTTACCTTCAGCCACAGAGAATGGGTAACATCCACGTTAAGGTTCCAAGAGGAATGTGGAGCACAAAATGGAGACATCTAATAATTTATCAAAAATGTTCTTGATTCTATGGATAAATGACTGAATTTTGTTTCATATCCATTTCAGAGCTAGTGTGAAGGAAAAAGATGGAACATTGTACTAGATAAAGGTTGTAATTGATAGCCCCATATTAGCTACTATGAAGAAAATTAACTCTATCCCAGACAAAACCAAAACAATACATGCTGCATATTACCTATTGTTATTAATATTAAAATGGTATAAAACTGTATGGTTGGAACATGGAGTGAAGAGCTGAGAATTTTTTTAGGTATTTTTCTTAGCTCTGTAGCAGAATTGGTGTGAACAGAAGTTTGTATCTCTATAAGCTGGTATAGTAACATGTGTATGTAAATTCTAGATAGGAGAGTGCAAAAGAGGATGTGTATAAACATAAGAAAAATAGTTGGCATAAATAAAAAACAAGTATTTATTTTTTTTTCTTACATTCAAATAATGTATCCAAATGTGAAAGTGATAAATGTCTGGATATTACTGAAATCTGGTTTTGTTCCAAAAATTATACCTCGATAGATCTAGGAAGCCTAGTGTTGATATGGTGTGGAGGGCAATTCTTATTGCCACAGTTCTCTTCTTTAAAAAATCAACCAAGTGTGCTCTCTTTCTTTCTCTTTCTTGATCTCATCCTGCTCACTATTGCTCTTCACCCTTCCCCAGCAGCAGAAATGTGAAAGTTGATTTAATAACTTTCGTTGAATACAAGCATCCATCGAAAACAAGAGTATAATTTCTGTGCAATTCTGCTTCAGCAGAGGTGATGACAGGTTCTTAAAAACTAATGATGTTGATATTTAATTGTTAAGAGCTTTAAATCCCTCATCTCTGAAGCATTTTCTAACAGTAAAAGAGATGAAGTTGATAGAAATAGTTGATAAGCAATGATTTTTTTTTCTTTACTAAAAATGCCATGTTCCTATGTTGAAGTGATTTTATAATTACGTTTCCTCTTCCTTGCTGGCTTTTACTGATCAACCTTCTCCAAAATGTTTGCTCTTGTGGTTTGTATCCACAGAGAGATGATATATGGAGAAGCAGCTGTGTGTGAACATGTCTCTTCTAGTTAAGCATCTCAGTCAAAGAGGAGCTGTCAGAATTGTTACCTGTTTGGCTGGTAACATCACTGGGTCTCCTTTTTCATATGTGGAAGAATAAATGAACATTTGCAGTTCAAGCAGTTGATTATTCAGGAGCAGCAAACCAACCCCACACTTTATTTTCTCTACCTGCTATTTCTACTATATAAGCCTATTACAAGAAGCAGTTTGGGATTAGTGCCCTAAAGTATTTGGTGGGGGGTGGGAGGGTTGTGAGAGGATATAAAGGAATAAAAAAAATGGTGTTAAGAATTTAATGTGTGGCTGTGTTAACATGTAGTACCTCAGAAGCATTTTGGGAATTCCCTTAGTTTCTGTGAATTAGAGCTAAGTAAAAATGGGTTGAACAGCCTAGCATGATAAAACTACAGATGATTTCCTTGGCAGGTACCTAAGCCAAGAGCTGGCATCTGTTCAGAGCTGTGAGCTTTGCACCGAGTTATTGTTGAGTTGGTTAGGAACACCTGGGGTGTAGCTGCTCCATTAAAATGATACTCTGACAAGACTGATCTCACTTAGAAATAAATGAAAGGCAGTCTTTTTAATTTGTGGTTCAAACAATTGCTTGTGTTTTGTATACAGGAAGCTGGAAGCTGCGGTGTTATGTACTGAGGCATCAAATCAGAGTATTTAACAACCTCTGATAACTTTTGTTTGACATCCCATGTCTGCTATTTTTAGCTATATGCAGATTATTACGATTTTGTAGACCTGTAGAATCATTTTGGTTGGAAGAGACTCTCAGTATCATGGAGTCCAACTATATTCTCACTCTGGCACTAAACCATGTCCCTAAGAACCTTGTCTAAACAGCTTTTAAACACCTCCGGGGATGTTAACTACACAACTTCCCTGGGCAGCCTGTTCCAATGCCTGACAAATTTAGTTTTGCATCCACTCATCTAGCTATAAATTTTCCCTTTCACTAAAACTGAATGTCTGGGAGTATAAGTGATGGCTGTGTGAAGTAATTTAAGCAAAGAAGTTTGAGTGTATTTCCTGGTGGAGATAGAGGAGAAAAGCAAAAGTAACTGAGAGACACTTTCCTCATTCTGACATTAAATTCCTGCACTGATAATCATTAGTTAACATTCATGCCTTAAGTCATTTTGAAATCATATCGAATTAAGCTATAGCCTTATGTTAATTCAAAAACTACAGTTCTTCTGACAATAGTAAAAAGTGCTGTGGGGAAAAACACGGTGTAAGGTGCTGTGTAAGCTGCCACTTTGCTTGACAACACCTCTTTCTCTGCCAGAGTGACGGAAGAACAGAAAGGGAGCGCAGCAGGGACTGGACTAATGGAAACAAGCATTTCTGCTCTGCCTGTCATCTATGGACCTTAATGAACTTCAGCAATTAGAATGTTGGTTTAGCAGCCTTAGTCAAGTGCTGGGTATTCTTCTTTCCTCTCTCCCCTCAGTTTGGAAGCTGCCCCAGCTGCTGTGCAGGGTCCTGATTGCGGTGCCCTGGTGTGCTCTGAGCAGCTGGCTGGGGATCAGAGCTGGCTGGTGCTTCTCCAGCCTTGGGTGTGCAGGTTCTTTACCTACCATTCTTTGCAAGTTATGTCTTGCAGCCTGGTTGTCTTGGCACTGGGTTTTCTCACAGCTTAAACCTGTTCTTTGTGTCTCTAGCTGTGTAAGAGTTAATCCTTTAAACTCGCGGAGTTTGCACAGCATTCTGAAGAAATTTTCAGTTCTTGTCTCTGCAGACACAAGCAATGAAAGTTTGCAAGGTCTCTGCTGCAGTTTTTTTAACCCTTTCCCTTACCCTGGGTAGGAACCTGCTCCCCTGCAGTTCTAGTCTAGAACTGTGCAGTCTT
Organism: Pampusana beccarii; assembly: GCA_013399365.1. Taxonomy (NCBI): domain Eukaryota; kingdom Metazoa; phylum Chordata; class Aves; order Columbiformes; family Columbidae; genus Pampusana; species Pampusana beccarii. The sequence continues at coordinate 191,840 of VWYH01005950.1, forward strand.
TCTAGCTTGGGTCACCTTCCATCACCTTGACTCATCTGGTGCCTCAACAAATCCTTTCAGGTGAAGCACCTCACCTTCTCCTTGCTTGTTCACCTTGCATCTGTCTAGACATCTTTCCACCAATATAATGTTTTTTAATTTAGCAGTTCAGATTTTGCTCTTTATAAGATTTTTTCCACGTGCAGGTAGAAGTCATAATTCTCGATAGACTCCCTAGCAGTTGCTGTAATTGCTGGTGGAATAGCTGTAATGTTAGGAACTATCATTGTCATTTGCCTGGTGGAAAATGGGTTCTGCTATACCAAAGATGGGTATACCACAGGCATGTCTTCCATTAAATAGTAGTCTTAGCAGAATAAATTTCAAAAAATTCATCAGAATGTATAGGTTACATTTGGATATATTTTCCCAGATATTTTTATGGCTGTCAGAAAGCTTGCAAAAGGTATCTGTGTTAGGATCACAGTTTTCAATGCAGCTTTACATAGGATATTGTCATCTTGTGGAGGTCATTAGCACCAAGTGGGCAACAAGATAGGAAATGAGAAATGACACTCTTTTTTCCTGTTGAATTTTAGGGGTGATTTTGGTAGATGAAACAGAATTATGTGTGTGCTGTGACCGAGTTTTAAATACGTGTAGAATTCCATACTCTTTGAAAAGCACCGTATGATTACTGATAACTTCCAGTGGTCAAGATCTCAATTCATTCTTCTCTAAGAGCTAGAGTACCCCATTCTTACAGAGAGCAGCATATGTGCAAATAAGTCTGGAACATATTGCATATTTTCTCAACCATGTCACCCAATCAGTAGAAATGGTCTCTTGATGCTTGTGTAAAATTAGAATGGGATTCGAGCCTGTCTAGGGAAATCTATTTTTCAGATACTTTTGGGAACACGCATTGAAGGAGTTGTGTAAATTTTTCCACTGCTTGCATTGTGTTAAAAACAATAGAATCACACAAATAAGGAGGATAGAGATTTAAAATATGTTCTGAAAGAAATGCCATTCAGGCAGGCAGGCCAGAGGCATGGTCAGCAAAAGCCATCCTGTTCGGTAATGCACTGTCATGGTGACTCACAGATGGAAGGCCGTCTGTCTGACTTATCACTCACCTTTTGGCCTCTGACCTACTGGTTGCCTTTTGGTGTGCACATGAGCATCTGCTGGAGTTATGATGGACCGTTCAGAGCTCACCAGTCCAGAAGCCAAGTGACTCAAAGATTTCTTGCCATGGAGATGGCAAACAAAAAGCTGGATTGGAGTGACCAAGGAGCAGACTATGAAGACACACTGTAAAAACAATACGTGAAACTGTTTTCTCTTTGAATAGACACTTTCACTTGATGGTCTTGTTGCTTTTTCTCTCATGCAGTTAATTTGTCCTGCAGTTGTTCCTCTACTAACCTCCCAGGAAAGTTTGAATGCTGGCACTGACTGAAGAGCCTGTTCCTGGAGCAGGAGAAATAAATCCTGTAGCTCCAATTTAGCTGTATAGTCATCAAGTTAAGCTAAAGCAATTTCATTTGCACACGTAGATGACTTATGTCAAAACTTCATGCCGAGAGTTGCAAGAATGTTCTTGTAGTTGGTGTTATAGAGGGACTTCTTTGATACATTACTAATCTCACTAGTTTTGTTGGGGGTATTCCTCGTGGAACTGACCAAATTAGTTTAAACTTTCTATAACTGTATGTTCATTAATTCTCAATTTCATAAAGTGGAAATGCTTGTCCTTCACTCTTTTTTTTTTTTTTTTTTTTTTTAAATTATTTCTTTTTATGCCACTCCATCCCCGCATTTGATGGTAAAACTTTCAGGGAAGGAACTATTTGTGTATGCAGCACAACAAGAGCTCAATCTTAACTTAGAGATCCAAGTATCTCTCTGATAGTGAACATATAGTAAAAGTTGAATGAAAACAAAGAAGGTTTGAATAGGTTTGACTTGATCATGAAGTCTTCTTCCACAGCCAAGTCAATTACCTGGCACTAGTAACATTCAAGTAACTCATATGCTGTATGTGCCACATGTTGTTCTCTTCTATCTCATCATATACTGAATTGGAATGCCAGGTCATCTTAAAAGTATTTTAGGTATTTTTCTATTATTCCTTATGTAGTTTTTTGGTATTATAGTTCTCTTTGAAGTAATTCTTTTATCTGTTGAATTCCACAAGGAGAGGCTCTCCTAGAGGGACTGCAGCCTTTGGCCACCAGGGTATAAATCATGAATGACAGGTATGCGAGAGATGTCAGCTGTCACTTGCTGGTGACCCTGTAGCAGTAGCCTTCTGTGTGTGGAGAATGTCAAGACACTAACCTCGTTTCTTCCAGGCTCATTTCTTCCTAAGTTTTCTGAAGTTCCTGAAACTTTTCTAATTAGAAGAGTTGTAGAGTGGGTTTGATCAGTCAGGAACTACAGTTCCAGTGACTTTTGGGTTTTATCATGGCTTCTGAATAGTTTGCTGTAGTTTACTAAATACTGGTGGTCACAAAGCAATATTGGATTTTACTGATCTACAGTATTTAGGAAGTCTGTTAGGTTCCTGATTCATGATTGTATTTGAGCTCGTAGCCACATGAGGTTCTACAGATTGATATTTTTGTCCTGTACTCCTGAGAACGTCTGCAGGTTAAAAAAGGAGGAGAAACCCAAATCATTGCATAGTACCTAGACAGATGTACTTCCCTCTCAGATATGGAGAGATTTTTCTCTGCATCCCAAATGCCAGTCTTAGGCATATTTCTGTCTTAATTAAATGTACGCTACTCTTATGGCTCTTTGGAGGTGGGGGGAGACTGGGGGCCAGCGGGACAAATTAAGCAGTACAGATATTTTGTTACCAGAAACTGTGTGAATTATTGCCTTAGCTGGTTTTGCTATCAAGGCTATATTGTAGCATTTGAGTGGCTATCATGTCACTGTAAGGAAACCAGGCAAAAATGGAAATTACAGTAACTTGAATGTAGCAAAAACATCAAGCTGAGTTCAGCATAGATCAATGGTAGCGGGATAGGACTCTCTCTGCAACTTAGGTTACATGTGCAGATCTTAAAATAAATAAGCTACCATGAGATGGTGGAGTTCAGGATCTCGGGTGGTGGGAGCAGAATAGCAAGCAGAATTGCACCCCTGGACTTCAGCAGGGCAAACTTTGGCCTTTTCAAACAATTGCTAGGGGAAATCCCATGGGCAAAGCTGTTTGAAGGTAAAGGAGCCCAAGATAGCTGGTCAGCATTCAGGGACTGCTTCTACCGAGCTCAAAATCAGAGCGTCCCACCACATAGGAAGTCAAGGAAGGGAGCCAGGAGACCTGTGTGGCTAAACGGGGAACTGCTGGGTAAGCTCAAGTGGAAGAGGAGGGTTTACAGATCATGGAAGGAGGGGCTGACCCCTTGGGAAGAAGAAAAACTGTTGTCAGAGGATGTAGGGAGGCAACTAGGAAAGCTAAGGCCTCCTTAGAGTTAAACCTGGCAAAAGGGGTCAAGGGCAACAGAAAGAGCTTTTTCAAGTACATGGCAGATAAAACTAACACCAGAGGTGTTTTCACTATCTGAGCTAGTGATATCATAGAATCATTTAGGTTGGAAAAGGCCTTTAAGATGGAGTCCAATCCTTAACCTACCCACTGCCAAGGCTACCACTAAACTGTGTCCCTAAGAGCCTCATCTTTTAAACCCCTCCAGGGATGGTGACTCCACCACTTCCCTGGGCAGCCTGTTCCAATGCCTGACAGCCCTTTCTGTGAAGAATTTTTTCCTAATATCCAATGTAAAACTCTCCTGGTGCAACTTGAGGCCATCTCCTCTTGTCCTACTGCTTGCTACTCAGGAGAAGAGACCAACACCCTCCTTTCAGGTAGTTGTAGACAGCAATAAGGTCTCTCCTCAGCCTCCTTTTCTCCAAGCTAAACAGCCCCAGCTCCCTCTGCTGCTCCTCATCAGACTTGTGCTCCAGATTCCTTACCAGCTTCATTGCCCTTCTCTGAACTCTCTCCAGTGCCTCAATGTCTTTCTTGTAGTGAGAGCACTTCTGGTCTTCTCTCTGCCACTGAAGCAGAGACCTAAAGGGTCCTTAGCCCTGCCAAAGAAAGGATTGTTTGCCCAAGTCACTGATGTGTCTCCCATGCACCTATGATGGTCAAGTTTATTTGAAGATCCAAAGGCTATGACCCTGCCTATAGGCATATGAGAGGAAAAAAAAACAAACCAAAACAAACCACACAATAGTGTTGTGCAGGGCTGTGCGAGTAATAAAATTAACAAATAGCTTCTTGAGCTTGTATTGCACTGCAATTGGATTTTTACAGGAAAGGATGGTACCTACCTCAGTGACCTCTCAGGAAAACATCGCATGGAAGTCTGAGTTAAGGGAAGAGTTTTAGTTCATTTAAAAACTATGTTGATATTTAAATGTTTGAGGAACAGTTTGAAGGATTAGTCAGTATTGGGAAAACATTATTTGGTAATCTTTCTGATGGAAATGGTACTACTGAAAACTGCATGATTTATAACAAGGCTACAAAAATCTAGTTCGTGTTCTCATTTTGGTTTTGTTTTAATTTAATTTCTTTTATGAGAAATGAACAGAATTCTCAGCAGGTCTGTTTCTTTTCTAATTCTTCTACTTGTTTGGTTCTCAGGTTTTGAACTTGGCTTTGCTATGGCGAGTCCCAATGCCCTGGTGTGCTGGGAGGCCCAGTTTGGTGACTTCCACAACACGGCGCAGTGCATAATAGACCAGTTCATCAGCTCTGGCCAGGCCAAGTGGGTTCGTCACAACGGGATTGTCCTGCTCTTGCCGCACGGAATGGAAGGAATGGTGAGGGCCACGGGCTGGCGCGTGAGGGAAATGCTGGTTGTGTGCCTTCCTCTGCGGCTGTAAAAGCCAAAGGTCTCGGGGATCCAATGGTGATACAAAGCTGGGGGAGGAACGCGCTGTTCAGCATGTTGGACTGCTTCGGTCCTGCAGAAAAGAACGTGGGAAGATTGATCAGTAAGAACCAAAGAAAACTGACAAGTATTTCTAAGCTCTTAGCTTTGTGTCCTTAGTGGCATGTACCATGTTTTCCCTATTTTTTTCTTTTTTTCCCCTCTCTCTTTTTTTTCTTTCTGTTCCTAAGATGCTGCCTTCTTTCCCTAGAAAGCCAGGTTCTTAGCGCACAGTAAGAAAGAAATCATTAGCGTCTAGCAGTACTTGTTTGGTTTTATTCTGCATGAAGTTTGTCTGCGTAAACTCTGCACTAAATTCGCTTGTAATGAAATTATATGGAACAACTTTAAATCTTCTTCAAAAATCATTGACATTGGTTAGTTTTGGTATAATAAGAAATTTCCCTCTTTCTGAAAATGTTTCTACTGGCTGTTGACTTAGTTTTCTTTGGTGGCTGGTAGGAGGAGCTATACAGTGTCCTGGGGGAAAGGGCATGGGCAGGTTCTGTATCTAATGTTATATGAAGTTCATATCAGCAGTAGAATTATTCTTCAAAGCTTTTAAATTGTTTTTAAAGGTTACATGAGGATCATGTCGGGCTAGGTCTTTTCCTTTTCAAATGCATTAACATTCATGAATTGATGCATGTATGTTTCTAGTTTTCTATTAAGAAAAGTACATTATGTGCCACAGTGTCAATCTCCATCTGTGTAAATGCTCTAGACCCTTTTGCTACAAACAGCATCATTTTTATTCTCACAAACAATTTAGTTTATTTCCATTCAATTATAATCCTGTCTTGATATACTGAGGTGCATTCACATCTTATGAATGGCTTCCATACCCATTTGTACATGAAGAATAAAGGATCTGATGCTGTTCACAAGGGTTTTGTTAAATTAATATTTTTTAAAATGAAACCTGAGGGATGGCCTGAATGTGCCCTCAGCAGGAGGTGTGGTCCTCTGCAGGGAAGCACTCAGCTGAAGGGAGCTGGTTCTCTGCAACTTACAATACAGTTAATCTTTCTTTTCTTTTAGCCACTTGGCAAATAAGATTTGCCGAGATCTTCTGAAACAAGCTTATTTTGCTACTAGTGTCAGGTGTTATTGGAGTATTTAAGAATCCTACCAGGCTGCTGAAATCTGTTGTCTTCCCAGAGGAGCTTTCCATTACAGGAGTGTTATTCTCTCTATAACTACAGCATTGGGGACAGAATGATTTGGGGAAGGATTTGTAATGGGATATGGATCCCTTCACCTCTAGGTCATGCATTCACAGGCAAGTTGGCTGTGATTGAAAGACTCTGCTGCCTAATCACTCTCTGGGGACTCATCTGAAAGTAGCTAATGGGTTCAGCATAGGTCTCTCTGGTAGGTGGTCACAGTAGAAATAAACCCTGCCCCATCCCACGCAGCAGTTGCCAGCAATCTGACTGATGGTGTCAGCAGAGAAATCAAAGATGGATGTGAGCATTGAGGCTCTGGACTGAGGTTGTTGCTGGGGCAGCGGATCTGTGTATGTTAGGGAAGCCTCACGTGTCTCTCCTGTAATTGTTTGCTCGTAACATCTCTGTTTGCAGTGTACTGAATTCAGTGTGCTTGTGAAGCACTACGTTTGTATGTGTATAGGTTGTACTTGGTGTAGGATTTGATTTACAGCAAATAGATGTCTACAGCAGAGGTGTTGCACTATTGGACTATTACTGTGCACCATAATTTTGCATGGCTTTGCTGCTTCTTCTCAAGCCCTTACCCAATTATGACGAAATTATTTGGCATGTCAGAAGTGGAGAATCTTCAAAAGAGTAATTTTGCAAGGCACAGTTCCTGACTGTTTGTGTTACTCTTTTGTTGGCAGTGGAATGTTTTTTCCTTTGAATTCCTATAGTCTATGGGGTAGAGTGAATCCTGCACTTGGAAGCAGGGAGGCTGATGTGTTGAATCAAGGTGGACTACTAGCTGTCAAAGTAATGAGTGATTCTGGAGATCATACACTAGGGTTTCAACAGAGGAAGTTGTGGTGAGAGACAGACGTATAGAGAAAAAAACTCATTAGGAGCGTCATTAGCTTAGCAGCCATGGAGAGATTTGAGAGGTGTAATAGTTTATGTCTTCAGGTTAAAAAACCTTGCAGCTGTCTCCAAAATGAAAGTCCTTCTTAACAGTAACTGCCACTTGAACAAGTGAAGGCCACCAGCTTTAGCAATGAAGAAAAGGCACACTGCATTCTTTTACTCCTCACAGCTTTCTCTCATCCTTTATAAACAAGGACACGGGAGGGAAGAGAACAGATTCTGTTACACTCCTTATTCCTGATATTGTCTGTGACCAGCATGCGTGGTTTCCTGGTGTAAAATAGATCTACCAATGTTTGTGCCCTAAAAGAAATTACCTTTGGTGCTGCTAGTGAGACAGTGGATGTGAGTGTTCAGTACCCTGACAGACTGTAAAATACCTTCTGAGGAGGCAGAAATTAATCACAGGTTAGTTTGGCAGATAATATATACATGTGTTTTGATCCATTTTAGCTGAAGTATTCATTGAAGCTGTTTTGTCCTGTACTGAACAGTGAACAATTCTGGGAGAGAGATCCTGAGTCTGCTTGTTGCGTTGCTAGTCCAGCGAAGATAGCCAGCAGTGAATTTAGTCTTTGCTGCTGTTAGCATGCAAGGGTGGCTTGGCCCAAACAAACAGTCACTGCAGCAGGCTGAGGCACACGGTGTTTCTTCTGACATTCCTCCTGCTTCTTTTTGCCCTGCAGTAGGAAGGCCATTCTTGTGCCCACAATGAATGCCCACATTCACTGCCCTTTCACTGGTCTTCATTGTGCAGCTATACTGAGGCTAGAAGAAAGCTGGAAATCCTTGTAAAACCTCATATCCTCCTATGGAAACAGTTTACGGCAGACAAAAAATTCCAGTCCTGTGGTGTGTCCTGCTCTCTCTTGCCACTGCCAACGCCTCTGGCTGGGGGCCGGCGTGCAGCCTGCTGCGGAGCTGCTGGGGGACAGGACGTGCTTGTGCTGTGGGTGACCCAGACTGATGTCTAATTGCTGATCTGGCTTGTTAATGTTGTTTCAAATTATACCTTTACCAGGGTCCAGAGCATTCATCAGCCAGGCCTGAGAGGTTTCTGCAGATGAGCAATGATGATTCTGATGCTTATCCAGTAAGTTGATTGGTCAACGGCCGTGTCCTTTTTTTTCTCTTCACATCTCAGAGATATTTTTCTGTAAGAAGCATCCTTTAAGCTAGGTATCATGGGTTAAGATTTAGCTTCGTGTAACATTAACTTGATCCCAGTAAAAGTAATGGAAGTATGCAGTATGTGCTGCTTCATCTCAAAGCTGAGGTCATATACGATTAATCTCTGGCAGGATGATCTTTTTATGGTTGTTCTTCAGGGCCAGTGATTCTGCTTGTTTATATTGCTGTGTGTACTGCAAATAGGTGTCTCTAGCTAATTTCTAAAGGAGGCCAAGTGGGACTGCTCCTGGCTTTTTGCAGTGGAGCTAACTTGTACTGCTGGGAGCAGGAAAATAAGCAACTTCTAAATTTGATTCAGCTAAGACCTTCATACGTTAATCATTCATTTCTACAGATAAAATATGTAGCTCTACAAGATACTGGGCATCCACTTCCCCATGGCAGGTTTCGTAAGAAACACTGCTGTATATTAACTGAAAAGCCCGGAAATTAAAAAAAAAAGGCAAAATAAAATGGGCATTTCAGTTTGCCCTGAGTTTGTTACCCTTGGAGCAATGATAGCTCCAAAGCCATGTCCTTCCTTATCTGAAAGTGATTTTTGTTGGTGTACTGTAAGAATAAAGACCTGTTTGATTGACTACATTTAGGCACTGTCAATTGCATGTAATAAGGAAGTTATAATTTTTACCATGGAAGGCAGGAGCTCAAACCAGGGACCAGGAAATCACGTTAGGTGCTGTACTAATCTGTAATGAGATTATTGTACCTGTATCTATCTGTATGCTTACTTAATATGTATGTATGTAGATATGGATTAAAAAAAAAGTATATTCGTAGAATACATAAATATAAACCACACAAAATCTATATTAAAATAGTATAAGAGGACAGGACAACTACTGAAAAATGGGAGAGAGTTAACTATACACTCAAGAAGTGAATTGTAGTTTAAAGATTCTTTCGAAGGAGTTCTATTTTGTGTCTTCCACCTGTTAAAATCCCAGTCCTCCACACCCTTCCTGCCCAGACTTCCCAGCTTGCTGAAGTTAATGGAAGTGTTTTGGCTTTATTTGCATACATTTTTAGGAAGAAGTAGTAACAGAAGAGAATGATTTGTAGGGATGCCACCCTAGCTAATAATATAATATCAGCAGAAATCTGCTAATTAAGTTTTTTGAGGAAAGGAGTTGCTGAGAGTCAGAAATAAAAGGATGGGTTTCACACCTTTTTTCCCCTAGTCTTTTAGACATTTTTCTAATGCCTTTAATGTCCCTCTCAGGAGTTCAGTGAGCAGTTTGAAGTTTCCCAGCTGTATGAGTGCAACTGGATTGTGGTGAATTGTTCAACTCCAGCCAATTACTTTCACGTCCTCCGAAGACAGATCTTGCTGCCATTCAGAAAACCGGTAAAGTTACTGTAATGGACTTGATTCTTCTAGGTATATTAACCCTCACATAAAGAGGGGGCTTTGTTTCCATATGACATACTGCTGAAAAGAACAAGAATCATTGATGAAAAACCTTAATTGAACATGAGTTGAAGTCGCTGATTTGATGGAATGAAAATCTGTTCTGACTTACAACAATTCTAAAACTTGATTTTTCAGCTTTACTACCTTCTGGCTGTGCAGACCTTCAGATCAGCTTGTCAAGACACTATGTAGCTAACAGGTTGCATAACTATACGCTGCATGTCTAATTGCCGGAACTTCAAAAACCTAAGATACAAGTGTTGGATGTTTTACTGGTTCATAGCCTGTGATTTGATTTTATTCTCAAAGAGAAGCATAAGCAATGGGTTTTGAGAACCTTTAAAGGGAGTGGACTACACAAATATTTTGAATAATTTTGAAACTTCCTAGGCTTTCAAAACAGAAAAAAATAATTTACTGTGTTTGCTATTCACATTAATTTGGTCTACAGCATATTTAGTTTGTGGCTTTTGTATGAACAGTGTTACAAATGTTCCGTATAATAATGTAGATAAAGAAGCTCCTGAGCCTTTGAAAAATTTCTGTCTTACAGCTGATTATTTTGACACCCAAGTCACTGCTGAGGCATCCGGAAGCTAAATCCAGTTTTGATGAAATGGTGTCTGGTAAGTCATCTGAAAGTATTGTGGGCAAATAATTAGCAATACCAAGTCGCATGTCAGACTGCGAAGAAGAGAATCTGCTCTGGAGAATTTCCCTTTTCCTTTGGCACAATTTCTGTGGAGCTGTTGTAGTGAGATCTAGCGTGGACTTTTGCTGAGAAGTTTGCTTTCAAATACGGATTCTTAATTTTAGCAGGTTTATCTTGTAACCAACCATTACTCTTAAAGGCAGTGGAAAGTGCATTCCTGTCTCTGCAGGGATGTTTCCCTCAATAGGCTATTAAGTCCCTCCGCTCTTTTTCTCTTCATATAAAAATTGTTCTTTGTACTGCCCTCCAGCTGTGAGGAACAGGTTGCAATCACACTGTGCCCATTCAGAGGAATGAGGGGCCCATTTCTTCTCACAGTACTCATTTCTGGGGCTGCCATGTCACATCAGTGATCTAAAGTGAGATCAGTGACTTCAGAGCTGGATCTAGCACCCCAGCTGCTGTTGGCATGCCGTCTGCACCAAGGGAGATGTAGCGGCTGCAGAGGTAATAGTACCAAAAGCTGCAGTAATTTCTCTCGCCATGCACTGGTTAGAATGTGTTGGAGTGGCATGAGGAAATGCATTGAAACGTAGTGAGTGAGTGATCCAAGTGATCGCTCTGAGTGTGCATATGTGCAGTGTGCTGTCTCCAGTTCTGGTGGGTGTCTTGACTGCTGTCACAAAAGAGTAACTGCTCAGTTTTTTGAAAGCAATTTACAGTGTATAAACATGTTTAAATATTGCATTATCTCCTTTTTGTAGGTGAGTGAAGTTTGCTTCTCAAGCAAAGACATTTTCTGGTTTTGATTACTGTTTCAAAGGTTTGTAGAATTAACCAGATTAGAAATCCTGTAGGGATTGTGGTTGGTCACTTTGTCTTGGGAGTCCCCTCTATTTCAGGCTCCAGGTGAGCCACCTCAGTAGTGGCCAAACTCCTAATTAACATTGAATTCTGACATACTTTCATGCTACTGCTGAAGAGGACAAGATGCATTGCTGACTCTCAGCTAATTCTTTTTGCTCTGCTTTTAATGGAAAGCTGAAAAGGAGAGGAGGACTGACTCCAGCTGACCCAAAGAAGTGCAGATTCAGTCTTTTTTAATGATGAATTCTCCTGCTCAGTGGGAAAGGATAATTCTGACATAAATCAGTTCCTTTTTTGTACATATGTGCTGCTGCTTTTCTCCCCCTAAGATAAATGGTTCAAACAGGAGCGTATTCTCCTGGTAAGTGGGTGTGCTGATTCAGGCTGGGAGGTCATGCTGCTGTCTGCTACCTTGCAGTTGGTTAATGTGGGAATAGTTCTAATCAATCATATATGAGAGCAAAGAAAAGGATCTTAGACCATCAAGTCCCTCTTCCAGCTTCATGTATCCCAAGCAAATTGCTCTCCTGGGAGATGAGATCACAGGGGAAAAGATATCTTAATGGTGAAGATATGCATCTGAAATTGTGTCTTATCACCAATACATATGGCTTAGTACTACACTAATTCTTCCTTTGGTTAATGCCATTTTAGCTCTCAAACAGAGGTTTAAGTCACATGGCAGTGATGTGTGCGCTTGTGTAAATATTTCTGCAAGTTTCCAGATTTAATTGTATTACGAATATGTGCTATGCTTTTATATAAAAATGTTCTAAAATCTTCTGAACCTATATCAAAGCTACATGTTTGAGGTCATATTGGAAAGAAGAAACAAGATTTCAGGTAATTCTCTGAAAAAAGAATATAAGCAAAGGTGAGCCATCCAGTCGATTTAAAATTAAAGTTGTAATGCACAATGCAAAGTTAAAAGCGAATCTACTGTTAATACATTTCTGTCTATTAAGTGTGAAAGAGTGGAATATTTACAATCTTTTAACTTCTTGAAACTGAACTGCTGAGTCTCATTTTAGCAGAATTACCAGTCTGAAAAGTAGGAATAGAGAGGCAGCAGAACCCTGTGACCATTGCAGCCTGCCATCTGCTCAGTGAAGGACTCTTTCTTGGGCTGCTTTTTTACCATGTCTGTTCCACTGAGAGCACGTTTCTAATTTGTGCTCTGACCAGGTACCACCTTCCAGCGTGTGATTCCTGAGAATGGCCTGGCAGCTCATGCACCACATGAGGTCAAGCGAGTGATTTTCTGCACGGGAAAAGTCTACTATGATCTTGTGAAAGAGAGAAAGAATCAAGACCTGGAGAAACAAGTCGCTATAACCAGACTTGAGCAGGTGAGATCCCTGATCTGCAGAAGACAGGGTCCCTGGGGAGACTTTCAGCAAGTGTGTATTCACTTCTGACATAAATAGCACTTGCCAGGAAGGATGGTGATAGTTAACATTTTTCTAGCATTTTGCATCTTACAAGACATTATCCGATCCTTCATTGCTTTGTGGAGAAGGAACACATCAATGGTATACTGGACAATGAGATTCAGACAGCTGGACTTTTCCAGCACAACGTAACAAAGTAAAGGTTTTAATATGGTGGCACCTTAAAGCTGTATATGCAATCTGCTAAGTTTAGGGGTTGTGAATAGTACGCTTTGCAGCTGCGTTGTCATTTCATTAATTAAGGACTTGTCACAGCGACTTCTTTAGAAAAATGGTGGGAATTTGGGAGATCTGGACTATGACCTACTGCTGTTCATACTGGTGCAAATATAAAATGTGTGTATTCACTTCTGACAGCATGAAATCAATTAAAGAAATATTAGTCACTCTAAAGAATATATAGCAATTATATTAGGTACTAAATGGTTAACTACAGTCGTTGATTGTAATACCTGATAGGCTTTCCTACCGTGGGCTGACACAATGTAAGAAGCAGCTTTGCCAGTTATTACCCTCTCTTTCCAGATCTCACCGTTCCCTTTTGACCTGCTGAAAGAAGAACTTGAGAAGTATCCAGCTGCTGATCTAGTTTGGTGTCAGGAGGAACACAAAAACAGTGGATATTATGATTATGTCAAACCTCGTTTCCGCACTATTGTGAACCACACTCGACCTATATGGTATGAGACTTCAAATATTTGCTCTATCTCCTGGGCTGACTTGTTTGCTTTTAAATTTATTTAGGGTTTTTTTGTTGTTTGTTTTTCTTTTAAAATAGTTTTTGTTTTGAGAATGTTATTCATGGAGAAGTCATGTTCTTCACAAATCAAAACCTCTGAGTTTGGGTTCTTGGGTGAAAGATGGAAAAATCCAGATGACTATTTCTCAAATTCATCATGCATATCTTGCGCTTCCTTGTGGTTCTAAAAGAAAACCAGTAGCAACTAGCTCTATATTTATTGTCACTTAGCACTGCACTTAACTCTCCTGGATTTTTCTCTCTTTTTGTCTAAGATTCTGTCTTTTTTAAGCATTTCACTCCAAATATTTGGTTTCTGGAGGAAGCAGTTATTTTAAGAGCTCAGTCCAGGTACCTTTGCATTTATTTTAGATGATTGACTCTTGAGTCTGCCCGTGCAGCTGTTGGAGGAATGAGAGTCTTCATTGCCAAAAGCAAGTTATCTAATTATGAGATAGTGTAGCTGGCTGTCCTTGGAGATATGAGGGAGAAGACACAGCTTAATATTGGTGGGAGGGGGAAGCTGACCAGACAGTATAACTGACGGTGATTTTTGTTTAAGAAAGATTGATGATTAAATGTCCAAATCTGCCAAGCTGACTTGAATGCATTTAACAGCATCTTCTCATGCTTGTTAGTGTCAAAATAGTCTCTCTTCTCACCTCATTTGTCTGCCCAATTCTTTTTGTCACAAAGGTATGTTGGCCGAGAGCCTGCTGCTGCAGCTGCCACAGGCAACAAGAACATGCATCTGGTGTCGCTCAGAAGGTTCTTGGATACAGCGTTCAACCTGGAGGCCTTTGAGGGAAAGACCTTCTAACTCCAGGGCATGAAGCCATATCTGTCTAGTAGTCTCTCAAGTCACCGCATCTGAAAGAGGAAACAAAAGTGGGAAAAATACTGGAAATCATGTATCTTTAACAGATAAAATGATCCAGCAGCTGACTTACTTACTGTGCACCTTGCTCCCCAGTTCATAAAGAAAAAAAAAATCCACTTTACCTTCAGCTGTTTTTTGTCACTTGTCTATTTAAATTGAGACCTCTTTGGCACAAGGAGAGTTTTCTATCCAAAGATGCAGTGTGTGGCTCAGTGAGGCTCCAGTCTCAGTCTGTGCACGCTGTCTAATTATTGTAAGTAGAGCACGTGTGGACAGCATGATAGTTATGCACATCCCTGATAAAGGAAAGGCATGTTTGGGAGCCACTAAGGAAACAAGATGCATTGTTACAAGGAATATGCTTGACATTTATTTCTAGGTATATTGGAGAGGAGTAGTGAAACCGAAAAGCAAAGATTTGATAGATTACTTCGGCAGAGAAATGTACTGGCTGTGGTTGTTGAAAGGAGATGGTGAGGTAGCCTGGTGATGTGATGGGGAGGCTGGAAATAGGGAATCATTACAAAGCTGCTAAACTATGGGTGATAACACAAGTGGTGTGGACTCCTTAGATATAAGGTGGAGGAGAGTGATGAAGGCAGAAATAAAAGGGACCAAAAAAAGGTTTGTTGAGGATAGTTGAGGGGGGAAGAAGCCTACACAAGACCACAGCTGCCAGAGCAGTGGGTGATCAGCAGGAGAATTCAGCATCAAATGACTTCAAAAGTAAGAGGTGGCAGCACCAATTGCTCCCATTCCCTGGCTGCCTGCTTTGATGCTCTATGGAATTAGGGAACTGTGGAGTCCTGTGGACATCCTCATTTTGGAGGAATACTCTTTCCCTCACTAGACTATGAAGATCTGCTTTTCTTTGACCTGGTAGCACCCATAAAAAGATAGTGTGTGGATGAGAAATCTGTGTTTGTGTAACAAGTAGCAGGTTCTCTGCTTTGCCCAGTGATAATCCCTCGCATCTCCTTGCTGATATTAATCCAGTTCTGAAGTGGCAATTCCTGATTTAGTCACCCTTTTTTATGTTAAGAGGAAGGTGGGCAAGCTGCTGATTGACCAAAGGCACATGCTGTGGTTTTGTACAAGTAGTAATTGATTTTTATTTTTCCCTTGTGTTTACTTGTCCATTAGGGTATCAGTTGCCATGTGCTTTCAGTATGGACGCGAAAGCAAACCGCCCCAAGAGCTGGCTCTGTGAGACGGCTGCCACACAGCAGGTGCTGGAGGTGAGAGAGCAGCAGAGGTGGTTTCCCTTCCCGGGGACAGCGGTTGGCCTCCTGGGAGCACCGCATGGCAGGGTGGTCCCTGCATGTCACTGCTGCTGCTTCTCCACAGTGCCACAGGGCAGGGGACACAGGTTTCCCCTCTTAATGTAGGAACTAGTCTCACCAAGTCCTGTTCCTTCTGCCCCAGGAGAACTTGGGGCTGGTGGCTGCAGGTTTCTGCAATGCTGGAGTACATAATGGCAGGAGAGTTTTTCCCTTCTCTCTGCTGGCTGGCGGGGGAACTGCTCAGGTAACAGGCTGGTGTGATGGAACGGAGCAGCGGCCCTGCCGTGTTGAAGTGGGAGGCAGTCACTATCTGCACAAGGGCCCAGAGCCCTGTGGTGCCTGGAGGGATGTGTTACACCTGCTGAGCAGCCGCTTTGGTACCGCATGCCAACTGACTGAAAACACGTGGATGAGGCTTCACCCCTACCTCCAGTTCCCTTTCCTGAGCGTGCTCCTGGGACATACTTGTGTTTGTGGCACTAAGTTTTACCCTGCTGCTGCTGTTCTGGCAGTGACATAATACAGCTTGACAGTTTACACCAGATTCAAAGAGTCAGTTAATGCTGGAAAGCTTCCTATCAAAATAAAAAGCTGTGTTAAAAACTTGTAGCTATGATCAGGTACTACTTGTCCAAGCAGGTTACCGAAAAGGGATGTGTGTGCCTTATGCTGTCCTTTCATTTGGCCTGGAGACAATGGGGGAAAAAAAAAACCAAATCCTTCTACCAGAGCACAAAATTGATGTGGTAAAGGGAGTTGCTGTGGGATCCAGAACCAAAGCTAGTCTAATGTTTGTGAAACTCAGCAGCATCCCTTTAAATCAGGCTGGTTGCCTTGGGCTTATTCGCTCATTGAAACATTGAAGCTAATTCAGTCTTTTGAAAGCTAATCAACTTGGAAGGTACTGCAGTTGACAGCAGCAAAGATTGTCTCTTGTCCATTTTTGTAGCTCAAAACATTAAGCTGATAGGCAGTAACCATCACCCAAAGTATTTTAATGCTTTTATGAATGCTTGTTTCTGTGGCAAGAATTGAGTGCATCTAAATATTGCTGGCACCATTTATTGTATTCTTAGTTTGCATAAGGCAGGGCAGTGCTGCATGAAATATGATTAATGCACGTATGCCACAGTATAAACAGAGGTAGAAAACAAAATTAACATAGAATGTAAATGACCGGTTTCCATTTTCCTTATGTATCATATAGGTTGTGGCATAATAGTTGCATAATAATTCCATCAAAGAATGTTAAAAAAAAAAACACAACAATAAAATAAGAATGTGTAAGAACAAAATTCTCTGTTATGGCTGTTCTTTTTGACAGTTTCTCTTTTGAGTGCTGGCATTAGCATCCCATTTTTAGGAGGGCTAGGGCAGCTCATTTTTTAATTTTCTGTTTGTTTCCTCAATAGTGGTTTATTTAAATACAGTAGCAGTGAGGGAGACAGGATTTGGACTAGAAAAAGATAATTGTTCAAGCCGTTGGGTTAAAAGTAGTAATAGCATTGAAGTTATATTAGAATGTTTTGATTTTTTTTTACTCTAATTTTTTAAGGTAATAAGCGAACACGTTTCTATTTTAAGCAGAATTTTTAAAATACTGGAACTAGACTGGAATTAGCTTCTCTAATTTCTAAGCACTGGGATGTGTTTCTATAAACATGTTAGCTCAATATACATTTCTGTCGAATTACTTTTCCTGTTGCTTGCACTTTCAGATAGTAAGTGTTCAAAAGACAGTAAAGCACTATAAATTGCTAAATGCATAGATTATACTTATTTGCAGAATTCTGCTGCTTTTCTTGAAGGACGCCTCTTGAATAAAAAACTCTTACAAAGAGTACTTAAATAGATGCATATTAAATAGTTGCGTTATCAACAATGAATGCAAGTTTCTGTAATGGCAGCTTTAAACCAGGTTAAGAATATCTCTGATCTCACAGAAAAAATACTTTGTTAGACCTAGCTGACAAATACATTTTACATACTAAATAACGATCAATTAATCTATGTAGAGTGTTTGAAAAGGACTGAAGTGTTATATAAGCCCGTTCTGCAAGTAGTCTGTGCAGAAATTCACATCACAGCTTTGTAACGCGGAAGGAAGGAAGAGCAAATGAGAGAATCGATTGACTTAATCGTCTTTGCAGGTAAGACAGCACGTCATGCATGGCCACAACGGCAAAAGACTTGCTAAGACAAACGGCTTCTGTCACAGGATTGTTTTTGTTTCCTAGCAGCTGCCTGATGAGCTCCGCTAACAGCAGGGCTGTGCTCGGCGGAAACCTTTGTTCCTACCTGTGGTGCAGTTGGAGTCAGTCTGCTAGGGCAGAGCAGTAACCTCTTCTCTGGAAAGGGAACCCTCCTGCTGGTTCTAGGAAGTAAAAATTAATGCGTGAGACTAGACACAAACCAGGAATGTGTGTGTATTGTCTGAACTGAGTAGATGAAAGTGTGTGTTGGGGCAGGGGGTTGGTTGTTTCTTGTTTTGTTTTTCGGTGATTGTTCTTTTTAAGAATCCCTTGGCTGGACCCTCTGTCCGCTGTTTTAAGAGCTCTGGTAGCTCTCACCTCAGTGCACAAACAGATCTGCTGCCTGTGATACAGAGCTGGCAACAACCACTGCTGCTAATAACAAATGGAAATTTGGGAACTTCTCCTCTACACACACAGGTGCATATATATCTCGTAGTCTTTTTGATTGCTGTTAACCTTATGCAGGTGTCACGGACCATGGTTGCTCAGTCTAGCTTCTTGCCAGTGGTGCAGATGACTCTGAACATTGTTTAAAACGTGGAATACAGGCACACTCAAAAATCAAAGCCAGAAAATCCCTAAAAGCAGATGAAACATCTTTGTAAAGTTAACAAGCCTGGTCAAAGATGGAGGAAGAAAGTCTGCTATTGCCTGTGTGTTGGCTCAGTGAATTCAGTATATTTTAGTTTACAGGCAACTGCTCCAGTTGACCCTGGGCCATGGGCTGGCTGCCTTGGGGGGCTCTCAGGGCACCTGCCAGCCCTCCCAGCACAGGGGACCACTAATTATGGCTGATGAGACTGGCCTGTGTGGGGGTGGCCAAGCAAACGCTGCCCATGATTAACTGATTAAAGCCCAGGGTTTGGTCCCAGCTGTATTTATCTCCTCTGCATCGTTCCCTAAATACTTCACCGTGTTTTCCCAGCATGGAGGGTTGTGGCTGGGTCCCTGCAGTGGGGCAGGAGGTCCCTGTTTGGGCCCCTGTGGGGCATTGTCTGGTGCTCCTGCTGTAGGAATGACAAGAGTTATGGAGTTAAATGATGGTGAAGGAGGCTGAGGAAGCTCGGGAGGCAAAAGACGCTGCAGGTTCCAGCTGCTGGAGCTTTCTGCGGGCAGGTAAGAGACCCTGGAACTGGGCAGGGGTGCCTCATCCTGTCCTCGGGGTGAGGGGAACACCATCCTTTGAGTAATTACCAGAGCTTCTGAGGACTTCAGGGCCTGTTGAAAAACCCCTGGTGTGGCCATGGGTTTCTGGTACAAGCCACTGGCAAAAGCTGCACAGGATGTAAAGTGCTGCTACTTGGGATGCAAGTGCAGTGAGGTTGGTTTGGAAAAGGTGAGGAAGCCTTTGAGTGAAAGACAGTAAAGGACCATATTTAAAAAAAAAAAAGGTCTTGGAGCTTTTATCGGTACCTGCCATACAACCCTGCTGTGCTGGTGAGACGTGGACCATGATAGCACACCAGAAAAATCTTTGTGGATGAGGGTAATTTTGCATGTATCTTTCTGGCCTTATTCTTAGGTAGTAAAGGTTGCTGAGTAGAATACCTACAATGTGAAACTTGAGAAGGCATTCAAGATTTCTATTAGCTCTGATCAAAAGGTTGTGGGTAGTTTTTGCTCCCTTTGATCACTTAGTAGTTCTGCGAAGTCCAATTGTATAGTAACAGGAGTCTTGATTTGATGGAATCTGCTGATTAAAAAATTACTATTGAAAGTTTTTATTCATGTTTATGCAGAACAAGGACAGAGATTAAGTGGGTACATTTTCTTAATCAGTGTAAGATATCAGGAAACAGCATGCAGACTGAAACAGAAATTCAACGTACTTGAACAAAATATTAATATTGCCTCTTTTCTAATTCTTGGTTTTTTTTAAACTGTTGAAACTACTTCTGATTTTAGATCCTTCTCAACTGTTATTTCAGCTTGTGCTTTTCTTAATGCCACTATTTAAAATGTAACCTATTATCCAAAAGGAATAAAAGAACAAAATGAAAATTTATTCAGGAAAAAATATTTTAGAGATTTATTAGCTTTGATTGAAAATGTTTCACAGATTTCTTCAAAGTTTTCAATTATTAATAAGCACACCAGGCGGTTCCTTTGTGATATTTAAGTGCTGCAGTCATTAATGGCAAATGGAGATCTAATTTGTTTAGAGGGGAAAACAACTGTAGTCATCACTAAAGATGCTGTGTGAAACACTGAAATATCGTTTCTGTTGCTGAAATCTTCCTATTCAATAGCCCGTAAATGCACTGATACTTTCACAAAGGAGCACAGAGAAACTTTCTGCTCGTGCCGTGCCCAGCCAGCTTCGTGTTCTCCACCCCGTCGGGAGGCAGGGCGCGCTCAGGCTGCCCCACGCAGAGAAGCTCCACGGAAGAGCGCAGCTCGTGGTTATTTTTCCTGCACGGACGCTGACCGCTCTCAGTATAACGTGTGGTAGCGATGGTTTAAGTGGCCGCGTCCCAGTTGGCCTTGCAGTGGAAGAGCAGCTGTGGGCACAGGGGTGTTTGGGGCTCTCAGACTTCTCCCTGCACCGGTGATCCTACCTGTGGTAGAGGAAAAGGTGCAGGTCAGTGTTAGAGGGTGCCTGAAAACGCACCCTGGTATCGTGGGGGCTTGGCTGTGCCATAGAGGAGACCTCAGTTCTTGAGTCTAGTGTCCCCAAAATGACCTTACCCAGGCTGTGAGGTTCCATCTGCAGCGACACCTTGGGTAGCCTTGCTGGGCTTTCCAGTACAGCTCCCGTATGTGTAGTAAGTTAACTCTGCAGAGAGGTTATGGAGTAGACGTGATCCATCACTGTGTGCTGGCCAGGACTTTGCAAGGGTGGACTTAATGAGTAAAAAGCAACAGACATTGGAAGATAGAGGACGGTTCTTCACATTAGAGGGAAGAGTTTATTTCCCCAAATGAGTGTCTCCACTGCTGTGGATAAAATAAAGAGGATAACATAAAACTGTCTAATACAAAACACGGTAAAATGGTCATACATAACCCTCCATGACTAGAAATAAACGTTTAACAAACTGGTCCCAATAGGCTTGTTAAAGATGAAATATTTATTACTATATGTTAATTACAGGGTTTAAGCAGTACTTAGTAATTTAAAAGGATTTGCTACATCTTGCTTTCAATGATTTTATGTGATTAAATCCTTCGTCATCAGTTGTTCTTCGTCCTAGAGCAGTTTGCACAAACATATCCTTAACTAAACAGTGTTTGCAATGTTTATTATGTTGTATAGGATGAATACTGGACAGCTTTCTTCATGAATTTCGTGGCCCAAGCAAAGTCAAATTCCATCAGAATTCATGTTTTTGCATGTGGGCTGAAACACAATAGCTTTTTAAGTCTAGAAAAAATCTTATTAATAAAGTAAAAAGTTATATGTTACTCCTGGGATATTAGTCTCTGACACTAACAATCACTTTGGAAGAAGGCTGTGTGTACTATTTTGGGGATGCAATATATGAGAGAAATACATAAATATATGTGTGTATATATATATATATGAAGTATACCCTGTAAGCCTTCTTCCTTCCTTAAGCAGCTTAAGATATCAAAAGAACCATAAATATTTTGCACCTTTACATCTTAAATACTGTTTTGTGCCAGCATATTTTGCACAGAATTACTTTGAGGAAAATTTTTTATCAGAAATTCAAACTACTGTTGACAAAACTCTGTCATCTTAGAGCTGATGAAGAGCTGAAGCTTTGTGTTTCTTTGGGACTCTTCATTGCAACAACCCACTGCCTATTCAGAAGGAAAGATAAACAGAAATAAAGCAACGTAATCTCCAGTGATTCTAAATGGTTCCTAGTTACACTCTTAGATAATTAACTTCTCCTGTGATGTGCACATTTAATAGATACCTGGTCATATGTGACCATGTTTATTTAATACCCTCTGCAATATTTATACCACGATACAGCCTTCTCATTATAAACCAGACATTTTAAAATTTATTTACACACACACATTCTGAAGCTCTTGCTTAGACAAAACTCTATGGGCTTCAGGAAAATATATCTGGGTGTGCACGTCAGTGTATGACTGCACATAAATAGCTTCTGCAGGGACTGTCAGAAAAAAAAAAATCTAACATTTTTCCTTCTCTTCAGCATCACTGTTCTGATATTTACGTGCATTAAAAAGTTAGGGACGCGCTACATTAAGTGTGATTTTATTTTTTTTTCCTTAGACCTTTATATCACAGCCCTCAGGCCCTTCGTTAGACTTACCAGTAAAATTGTATTTTTTTCACAGTGAGCAGCTCATGGTCAATATATATATTATATATATATATAAAAAATATTGTGCAGCTCATGAGCTCAATAGATGTATGCAGAACTTTGTGGTACCTGTCTCTGTAACAAGCCCAAAGGGAAGTAAAGCAGACATCTCTGTAGCGTACTCTGTTCCCCAGAATTCATTCCAAAGCCTGTGACAAAACCGCTAATTTGTGACGTTTCTGGCTATACTTCGTATGACCTTGGTGGATGTCTTCCTGGGTACATTTACATATATACGTATGTGTAAGCAGATATTTATGTGTGTGAATAATGCCTTTGTGTGGGTGCAGAACAACCCTGGTTGGTTTTTTTTTTTTAACTGCCTTACAAAATTGATCAAAACTGAAAGTTGTAGCAAGTAAATGTCCACATTTCAAATTCATCTTAAATTAGTAATGCATCTTGTCTCTCACTTGAATGAGCCTCTACTGAGTTATGAGTCTTGTAAATATGAGCCTTGACAGAGCAGAAAAATCCTTCATGTATTCTCTTGGGCTCTTTTTCACTCATAACACATGTGGGCATTGATAGGGAATGTTCTCAATATTTTAAACAAAAATTCCATAAAATAACAAAAAGAAGTCCAGACAGTTTAAACCAACTGTTAAAAACGGACGTATCATTGTTCCCTCTCTTTTAAGCCAAAGCTGTTCTCTCCATTTCAGATGAGGTGGATGCAGCAATGATTTCCTACAGACCACAAAGTGAATCTGTCACAGACTTTCTCTTAAGATGTAAAAATGGTGCATGGAAGTTCTGAGTGTGGCCATTTACTGGATGGCCCATGTGCAAAATGAATGGGAAGAAAATTTATTTACAGAACCACGAATATTTTTTAATTTTAAGAACATGCCAACTATTAAAATAATTCAAGTAATGAAGTTTAAACTCTTTTCTGAGAAGTGTGCTGATAGCTGCTGTGCGTTGCTTTATTTTTCCAAGCACGCATTCAGAAGTGCACCCATGGGAAGCTGATGATTACCATCATACGGTCACTTTACAACAAGCAAAACATGTCTGAGAATAAGTCTGATCTTGTCAACTCTTTGCATGGAGTGATCTCCTTCCCATGCATCGCTTCCATCTCCACAAAAGAGCCTGTAGGCCTTTAGAGGTTTTTTGGTCAGGCTGGCCACCATGAAAGCGTACATCTCTCCTAGCAATAGCTGTGCCACTTTTGCTTTAGGCTTCTGAGAATGTGCCACTTGAAAATTAAGTGGCTGCTGCCTTTAGTTTGAGAATGTATGGGATAAACACCTACAGCTCTCGTGCAGGGAAATGCCTTGGTGCAATGTATGGCTTGTGCAGCCGCTGGCAGCGATGACTGAGAGCAAAATCCTCCTCTTTGCTGGGAGTGTACAGAGCACGTCGGTAACGTGTTGGGTAGCACCAGCTTGCTCCTTCTGAAATGTGCTTCTCACATAAGGAAGAAGCTTCATCTCTTAATATTGTTTGAAACAAAACACAAAAAAAGTACCTAAATTAGGAGCCCAGAGATCCTACAAGTCTACAGTTAGTAGAGCTCTGAATGGCTCTGTGGAGATGACTCTCTCCGTGAGTTACAGAGGTAGCCCAGGGCAAGCCAGCTCCTAAACTAAGTGTTTCAATAAAGTGTCTGTGATTAAACGTGACAAACTCGGTCCTTGGAGGTGTGTTCTGCATGGGCAAGGGACTGGATGCCACACAACCACGGTGCCGTGCAGCCCGTGCCTGCTGCAGTTGTTTTCATCCTTTTCTTACCGTATCAAGTGTTGTTAATTTGTTCCTTGATAGCTAGTGATTTTTTATTTTCCCTTCTCTTTTGAAGAAATGACTGGAAAATCGACAGATTTTTCTTGAGCCATTTGCAAAACATAAGGAAACGTGCATGATAGAGCTTAATCATGTTGTAAGAGACTGTTACTCTAAAAGGCAAACTATTTTAGTTATATTGTGTTATTGTGCCATTAGTACCGTTTGACTGCCAACTGTGCAACAGTGGGGCTCCAATCAATGGGAGACTTTGTGTGTTTTCCATTGCAAATAGTGCCAAGGATAGGAGGGAGAGAGGCTCTTAGCAGTACAGTTTTTTTGGTGATTAAAAATACTTGAGATCCATTTCAGTGATCAGAAATGTGTCTTAATGAGACAATTAGTCCAACCATAAAAGCTGCACAGCAATTTAGTTGGTGTTACTACTGGAATAATTTGCTGCTGCTGTTTTCTTCCTCCTGATTTGACTTTATCACAATAGTCTGGATGAAAGTCACTGTAGAGAGGACTTGCAGGCTAGGTTCAGTTTTCAAATGGCCATGATTATCTGTGCAGCACATAATCCCCGTAAAAATGTCAGAGACTTTGAAGAAAAAATTGGTTATTTCACATATAAAAGAATTAAATGCCTTCGTCCAAGTGGCTACTACAGTGCCTTCAAATATCCAGCTGCCTGCTAGTGCCATGGCAACTAATCACAGGTGGTGTTTGGAGGACGGGTACCAAACTGAAAGGGCTACTTCAAATTTATTTTTCCCTTCTGTAAAAAAAGCATAATAATGGGGCCTGAGATCTTGTTATGCATTCTAGCCAGCTGTGTTTAAAACATCTGATGGAGCTAATTTTTTTATCTCACTGGCAGGTATCTCTCTGTCTTATTAAAAATCTTCTCTCATCTGTCCCTGGTCTTTCCCAATTTGGCCATAACGTTACTCTAAAGCAAAGTCAGAGGAGTTGTTCTCAACCCATACTTGTCTTGAAGTTTGCTGCTTTTCTTTCAGACTTGAAGCCTTGTGTTCCTCAAAGCTTGTTGTATTTATTTCAGCTAAACAAGTTTATCTATTAAGGCTTAATATCTTCCTACAAAACTGCTGTCATTCTGACTTGGAGGTATGTCAGAAATGTCCTCAAGGTGATGTTACAGAGGGCACTGAACACAGTAAAACTAAAACTTTAAAAAAAACCCAACCTACTAACACTGGTGCATTCATCTGCCTGGAGTGTTTCCGTTGATGTTCATGGCATTCTGTGCTCGAGAGGTCTGCAAAATTTAGTCTTCTATTTTGGGGAGTAAATTCTGCCCAAGATTAACACTATTTAAACTAACTTAGTCTAATTAATTTGCATTTAGCTAAGAGGCCAGTAAACAATTTATTGCCAGTGCAGAGCACCGTTTTTTGGTGTCCCCTGACAAGTGCGGCGGGGTGGGTTTTTGGAAGCCCCTGGAGGCGGGAGCTGGGCTGTGGTGAAAAAAAGCCTGCCCGGCAGTTACGGGTCCGGATCACGCCGAAGTGGGAACCAACTCTGCTGTCCGCGGCAGGTGCTGAAAGCCCAGCCTGCTGTCTGTGGGAACGCCTGCTGCAGAACCGGCCTCTGCTATCTGCGCCAAGCTTAATTGCATCGATTTTTCTCAACGTGATTCAATCCAGATGTTTTAACTTTCTAATCTTGTTGTGTCAGAGCTGTCGAAAGCAAAAATGTTTGAGTCTTCTAAAGGAGCAATATAGTTTCTGCTTCGTTTGACCTTATGAATATTTTTTTCTCACTGAAGAATATTTTTTTAATGCTTCTGTCATCTGTAGGTTGTTGGTAGGGGGACTGTGTGTGTGCACAGCGATAGTTATTTTGACAGCACTTTGGTGTTGGATGAGTATCACAGTGAATGCGGTTTGGTTATTTGTAACTGCAGTTATCTCCCTGTAGGTTACAGCTGGCAGGAGATACCGAGTGTAGGATTTGTTTGGGTTTGCGCTTGGCAGCCTGTCTCTCGTGCAGGCACACTAGAAGCTGCAGCTTTGCTGCCTGGTGCTCCTGAGCCTTGACAAATGCTGTTTATTTGTTCATACCTCTCCATTAGGGTGCAAAGATTATCTGATTCTTTCTTTTATTACCAATTATGGGCCAAACTGAAAACTGACCAGGGTACCAGCATGCTGGCATATGATTATTTGCAAGCTGCTGAACTTACCTGAGTTGGAAGTATTTTTAAAATGAAGTTGAGGTTGAGAGTATATGTTGGCAAATCAGGGGGGAGAAAAAAAGAAGCTTCATACTCTAGTTACTGGGGGAAAAAACAGAGAGGAAAAGGCAGCATTACTTTTGAGATACCTGAAATATCGGTTGTAGCACCCAGTTGGCTTTAATCCTGTCCTTATGGCTATGCCAACTTCTTTCTCTCTGTACCTTTGGGCTATGCATAATGATGCACAAGTGTTCTCTGGGATATTTGTGGCCAAGAGCGGAAGGCACATCTGTATGAATATGTATGGATTGATCATCAGCTATTAAAGACTTTTATTCAAAGTTATCAGCTATTAATGACTTTGAAATTTGACGCAGGAAGCTTTCTGAAGGTTGAAGGAACGCAAGATATCCAGGAGTTTCCTTATTCTTTTAATTACAATCAAATTATTAGAACTATGTGCAAGCCACCTCTACACGAATTTGTAATATTCAGGGTGGTGACATGTGACTGGTCCTGGAAAAGGCAGTACATTCTTATTTGGTTGACACATGGGTATAACAAGAAAGATTGTCTAGAGCTTCCTTAAGAGGCATAGAAGTGTAAAGAACCACGTGTATCCTGACATTTATAATACCTTTGTAATGCAAGCAAATTGCCTGACAGAAAACCAAGGTAAAAGAGGATGTCTCCCTGTAAATCAGTAGGCATTTAACACTGCTTTTCTGGCTTCTTCACAAAGTGGATCCAGCTTGCCATCACCTCCTAAGGGAGAAAAACATGACTCAGAAAGTATATGCAAGTAAATTTATTCTTATTTTACATTTCTACTCCTTATCCTGGCACCTACATTCCTTTACATTCTTCCTCACAGTAATCGGACCCAGCTTGGCTCTACCCTGGTTAGCTGTATAACCTGATGCTGGGTCAGCTTTGATCTGGAGTTGAAACAGAACAAAGAGTGAATGCAGCAGTGCAGGTGGTGCAGCAGACAGAATGGCCAGTACTTCACTGTCCAGCACAGGCCCTGGATTGGGCCAAAAGAGATGTATTCTGATGGAAGAAACTTCCAACTGGAACCTCCCGGTTCCTGACCTGTCTGCCTTCCTTGCAGGAAGGTGAAACCAGCCAAGCTGTGGTGCTGGAAATACCATTATCCTTGATCAGTTTTCTGCTTTTGCTCCACAGCTTCCCTTCCCTAGCCCTAGAGAGGCTGTTGAACAGTGAGGAGGTGAGAAGCGGTGGCTTTCACCCTTTCTCTGGAAGCCACTTGCACAGATGAGAAAGCTTGAGCCCTGAACTCCTCGTCTCACCTGCAGCAAAAAATGATTCAAAAAATGACTCTCTGCAAGGCACCAAAACGGGTATTGTCTTTGCTTTGCTGGGTGAGGAGGGGAAGCCAAAAAGGCCTATGCAAATAAATAATTTGCTATTTTGAAAGCAAAAGGATGTCACAATATCTCTGGACTGAAACCTGGTGGGTTTTCTTGTGCTTTGTGTGCTGGTGCATGTGGGAAGGCCCTGAGCAGAGCTCTGCCGAGCATGGCCTGAACTCCCAAACTAACCTCCCTTCCTGACTGTCCCCTTCGAACTGCTTCGAATACAGAGGAGTGCAGAGCTTTAAAGTGTTAATGTTGACAGAACCTGGACTGTTTACACCTTAGCAAGTGCTCATTTCAAAATGTAAGTGCTTCCAGCAAGAGACTGCAGTGAACAAATCTTTGTACTTGCCAAAGTCCAGGTCATTGATGTTGCAGCGAAACACCGTCTCCCCATTGACCACCAGCTCCACGGAGTTCCAGTCTGGTATCTCTTCCATAACGAGCTGATGTCCGTCTGCCTGAAGGACAGCTGGAAAGGGCAAAGCAGCAGTGACCAGTCCTGTACTTGCTTGGTTTCCTTTGAACTCTGAGCATATCCAAGTTTTAGCATTTACAAGGGCAAGGAGCAAATAACAGTGTTAATGTAGTTAAGTGCTGTACAGAACTCCCTACAAATCCTATCAGCTTTAATCTCTGGCTTCACTGTTATTACATTAATGGATC
Source organism: Pampusana beccarii (assembly GCA_013399365.1). Classification (NCBI taxonomy): domain Eukaryota; kingdom Metazoa; phylum Chordata; class Aves; order Columbiformes; family Columbidae; genus Pampusana; species Pampusana beccarii. The sequence continues at coordinate 219,870 of VWYH01005950.1, forward strand.
TCCTTTGAATGAAGCCTCCACCCTCTGTCATTTCTAGTTCTAGTGTTAAAAGGCAAGAAATTCATTATGTATTTGCTATTAACTGGCTCAGCAGCTGTAGGAAACACCATGTATTTATTTGTAAGTACCATGGAATAAGACTAAGTTCAAAATAAATCTCCAATACATATTAAGATGGTGCTATAGAACAGCTGGAACATAAAGTGAACAACCTTGATAACCCAATTGTTCATTGACGCATAATTCATTTAGTTTCTGCAGAAAAAGTAATTCATCAGGACATTAAAGACGTGAGATTTTTGTGAAGCTGAGAATGAAACCAGAAGGGACAAAATCCTCTCTTGATCCACATATTTGTTTAGATGATTAGGTGTAGTTTGGTTTTATTAGGGCACATTGTATAGTGTTGTTGGAAATTAATCAGAACTGGGGAAATAAGAGTTTCCATAGGTTGAGGCCTGGTCCCTCTCAGACCAAGTCAGGTACATTTCCATGATCCAGCAAACCCAGTCACAGAATTTGAGTGAGTTGTCAGTAGCCTACATATTGCGTTAACTCGTGCTCTAAGTTTCCAGCATCAACTAAATACTGATTTGTCCGATATAATCTTTCTTTGTTGTTGCATCCATGCGATCTAAAGGCTTTATAATCACAAAATTTGGCTTATGTGAACACGCTAGATCACATACGTGTGCAGAGAGGGCAGGCCAAGGCCTGCAGCAGTGCTGAGAGCAGCCCCCACCTGGCTCCCCACCCACAGCTGCAAGGGTGAGAGGCGGGGGGGCTCTGCTCCCGGTCTGGGGGTTCCTGCTGTCTGCATTATGTTAATTGTTGGGAAATACAGGGGAGTGGTAAGCAGCAAAAGTCACTTTGTACTCCCAAGTACTTTATGGCTAAGTTTGAGCTTAAACCATTTTCATCTTTGATTTATGAGTTTATTTCAGACTGAAAAGTCTGTGTTTTAATGACGTTTGTGTAATTTGAAAAGAAAAATACATATACACACTGTAACGCAAGCTCATTTTAGCAGCCATAGAAGCTGGAAGTGTGTGTGCTGCCCGAGGCACACCCGAGGACCAGCTCCCTCCTTTGTCACACGTATAACGCGAGTGCCAGAGCCTCGCTGCGCGCCGTGCGACACCGAGACCCCTCCGCCCGGCGGGGCCGCACACAAGCCGCCGCACACCGAGCCTGCGGGGCCGCTCCTCCGGGAGCAGGCGGGGCGCGGCTCCGCAGGCGGGGCGGGGCGGGACCGCCTTCAGCCCCNTTGGGAACCGTTGGGAACCGTTGGGAACCGTTGGCGGTGCCGTCCCGCCCCTCGCGAGGGGCCGCGGCCACGGGGCGGGCGAGGGGGCTTGCGGGGCAGGAAGAGGACACGCAGTCTTTCCTCTGGTAGCTTTTATTTGCGGGGCGGAACGCCGTCCTTAGGGAAGCCGAAGTGGTGGTACCAGCGTACACTTCAGGTCATGTATATTGTTGTAGGCAGGTAGATATATTTCAATAGAGCACAAAGCATCACAGAAACAAACTGTACCATAAATACACATTTACATTTGCCATAAATCTATTTTATAAAAATAAAGATATCACTAAAATATTTTTATGTCTTTTGCAACTCGTACACTGGAAGAAGTTGAGCGGCGTTACAACCGTGTCCTACTTAATTTGAGAGCGTACGGGCTGGGCAGCACTCGGGAGTGAGACCGGTTCTCGCAGCCTTGAAACACCGCTGTTTTGAAGTTGAGTTTCTTTTGCTTTTATTCACTGTGAATACAGACATTCACAAAAACAGGCTTTTAAATGTCTGCATCCCAGTACTGCGTGTATGTGGGTGTACACCAATGGAGAGAGCAAAACAATTACCTCCTTAAAATTCTCTTACGGGGGCTTTGTATGTCCCAGGTCCCTCCAAGAGGTCTCATTAAATCATTGCCACTTGTTACGTTAATGTAATTACACTTAGTCTATTGATCAAGATATTCTCCCTTTTTATAATGAACAATCTATTCCATAGTTTCCTAGTTGGAAACATTTTAAGAGCTTCTAAGTTGATTTCCACAAGTGCGTGTGCACAGATTGTGTATTTTTAAACTTCAGAAGAGAACTTCATTTGTATAATACAAATAATTTGAAATAAGTACCTAAGAAAACTACCTGTTTCCTGAAATGCTTAATAGATGCAGCTGCAGCATGAGATCATACCACATAGGTGCAGGGGATTCTGCTAATTGAGTATAGTCCCTTGTGAAGCTCCTACTGGCGAATCAGGAAGTTTGTATTGCCCTGTGCTGTGGATTTTATCCATCTATAATTTAACCAGGATCCTCCAATTTCAACACACCTGAACTGACTCTGAAGTTTCTTGAAGAAAGTCAGGTACTTAGCAGATGCTACTTTTAGCATGGGTCACGGCTAAGGTGAAGCATGTGGGCAAATGCCTTCCTCTGGAGGGACTGGGGGTTTTTTGAGTATTCAGGCCAAATACTAAAACCAGATCAGTGAGTATCTAAGATACAAGTATGTAATGGCTGGCAAAATCAATAGCAAGTGTAGGTGGTCACTGGTTTCTTCCTTGAGTAAAAATATGGTGTCAGTATTTTCCAGTGTTGGAGAATCCAAAACACCTGTTGTGGCAGCTGTATACACATAGGGGCTCTTAATGATCAATTGGTATAAAATTTCAGATGTGGTTGTAGGTTTTGCCTGAATTCTCAGTGATGGTGTAGTGAGTACAGTGTCTGAGCTACTGTTAAAATTCCAGCCAAAAAAGTAAAATGAACACAGGTAACATTTGCAAATAAATATCAGTACCTATGGAACTAGGAATACAAAATAAATTAGATATTTCATTAGAAGCAAATTAATAAATAATCAACTATTCACAGCATTTTTAGATGCTTAAAACATGGTTATAATTTTAAACTTACAATTCTATGAAAAAATCTTGAGACTGTAATGCTACATTTATGTTAAAAATGCGCAATGCCTTTGTGGTGACAAGAGAGAGAACAAAGCAAAATTACTGGGAATGTTTCAAAGTGATTTTCATAATCATTATAGGAAAAAATTAAAGTAATCTTGAACAGTATATTCATTAATTGAACATTTGGTTTGACTAACTGTTTTCTTTTTTGTTGTTGGTGGTGTTTTTTGTTTGTTTTGTTTGTTTTTTTAACATTTTAACTTCAGACCAGATTTTGTGCCATAATGTTCTTTATGTAATCTAAAATTAGATTTAATCTTTGGTTTGAACCACAGCTCATGGAGTAATGAAATCTACATATTTTTAAATGGACACATTAAAAAAATGAGCCCAGCTCTCAAGCACTGTAAATCAACATAGCTGATTTGCTCCAACATAGGTGACTTATTCCAATTGATTATCAGCCCTGCTGTGCTTTCATACGTGGGGTTGTGGATAGCCTTTATCCAGCAGACTGCTTAATTGCACATGTGCAACTCCAAAGTGGCAGTAGAATAAGTGTGGACATATATAATCTGCTGAATCTGTATCTAGAATTCTTAGACAGAAATGTATCTGCGCTTCAAGTTTATTGTAGTGAATCTATTCTCCTGCTTTTAGGCTTGAGAGTGGTTAAGCATGTGATTGTTCAGTCCACAGGGGAAGAAGGAGCATCCCTACTTCTCCACAGCCAAGAAAGCAGTTCCTGGCCAGGCTTCTGAATGTGCTCCAGATTGCCCAGCAAAGGACCTGCACTGGCGTGAGGAAGTAAGTGTCCTTAGTGAGTGGTATTCCAACAATGACGACTGAAAACCTCTAAGCAAGGCAATATATTTCAGCTTGAGAGAGGGTAACTGAAAATATTCCTTGGAAGAATTTGTAGGGAATGAAAGAAATGAGAAAACCTTCAGGATAACACTCAGAATATGGGAATGACCAGATACGTTATTACTTTCCTTATTGAATTTACTGTATACTGCAGATTATGATACTCTACATCTACTATTAAAAAATATAAACTATAAATCCCTCCTAAGTGGGATGATGCAAAGCTGATATGAGTACTAGTACTCTTAAACTGGTATTTATAGCTCTAGCTTGAAGACTTTGTTATATTGCAAATTTGCCTCTTCGTTCTAGTTATTTATTGCTCTTCGATTGTGTGTGGTTGCATACACTCTCCTGCTAGTCACAGTGACTAAATTCATTCCTGTGCAAGCAAAAAAGGTCTTAATTAGGGCTGAATTGCACTTGTGCTTTGCCTCTGTTGGACTGGATTTTGCTCACTGATAGAAATAATTGAATCAATTTATTACGGACAAATTTCTCCCCATTCTCAGTGATGGACCTTTTCTCCAATATGCTGCTTTCAGAATGGGACTGTGCTTGAGGCCAGTGCAAACCAGAATAAAGGCTAAATATTTTCTGCAGCTTTTTTGAATTGGGGGAACATGCAAACATTGCTGTGATCTTCCTAAACTCTGTTTGTGGAAATACACAGCAGCAACTCTTAAAAATAATCTGCTTCTCTTATGTTGGAAATAGTATGGTGTTATTAAGTACTTTTCATGCAAATTTTCAAGATGTAATGGCATCAGACTATTATTTACAATGTTATACTCAACATTCCCATTAGGGGAAGTTGTGGTGGTGGTGGTGTGGTGGTGGTTGTTTGGGGTTTTTTTCTTTCTTTTTTTACATGCAAATCTTGCGGGAATAGATGTGATTATTTTGGAACTGCTTGCAGGGGATATTAATTAGTTGGTGTGCCTTAGTATTTAATTTACGTCATATAGAAATTTACTCAATTTTTTAGATGATAAAATGACCTAAGTTGATTGTGGGTAGAAATGGTAGTACAACACACACTTGTATTATTTCCTCCTTAATTTCAGCTGGTAAGACCAAACCTTTTTTGCTGACTCTCAGGCAAGAAATGGTAGATTTAGTACTTACAAGGTTTTAGATGTTAGCAACAATGTAAAACAAATGACATTTTGGTTCTACGCTAATATATTACCAGTACTATCTTGCCTTTGAACTATGTCATTGTTTCTTCCTAAGGTGGATCCAGGAGAATAATTCCCACAGCCTCTTAGCGTTTGTGGCCACCTTGCAGCTGTGTGGCTGCTTCTTGTTTAGCAAGTGGTTTTCCCATAGTAGAGCTGCATTTGCTGCACAGATCTCTCATTTCTAGGAGGCTTTCTTCCACAGCTTTTGCAAACATGTCTGAGGAGGTTTCTTTACAGTCTTTAAAGCTTGAGATGCAGAATAATATGTGCTCTGGTTGAGGGTTATAACATGCCCCATAACCATTGGGTACCACTGGCCCGTAGCAGCAGAACATTTCCATAGTAGTTGGAACCTGGTTGTAGGGAGAAGGTAAGAAGTGATCTTGGATTAATCAGGGCACCTGAAATCAGCTGGTTAGGAATAAGGAAAAAGATAAACAGATGATACAAATGCTGGAAATGTGTAGATTATCGCTTTTGTCAGATGTCCAGACCTGGAGCTGACACTTGGAGTTAAAAGCCAATCTCAGTATAGAATTTGGTTGCTCTGCTTGTTTGCCAGCATTGGTATAATTTGAAGTGGATATAATGCATTTTTGCTCACTTTATATAAGCCTTTAACAGCTATAAGCTTTGTTTTTCATAGATAGAGAATTTTAAAAGCTGTGTATAATTCTGATATGTAAAATTGTAATACACAAAACTTCTCTAAGGCTTCTAATTAATTAAGGTTATCTTAAGGTTATGTTAAATTTGTAATGTGAAGGCTGTAATCAATTATAAAAAATAGTATTGTCCATTTCTAATAATCATTTATAATTGTGATGCTGTATAAAATCGCATTTTAATGCATCTGGGTGCTATTTTTCTATTACACATGGTTTAATCATGGCATAATACAGGAGTGAAACACTTTCTACTGAAGAAAATGAAAGATGTGTTAGAAATCTATGTTTCAGATTTTGTGTACATGTGCCTTCACAAATGACACTTGGCTTTTTAATGGTGTAGAACAAGCCATTAGTCCTGCTAATAGAGCCATAGAAATGTCAGATAAATTTGCTGTGCAACAGCCGAAGGCCATAAAGCTATTCAGAAGTACTCTTTGCTCATAGATAGTTTCTTGGAGAATTTATGTAGTAGTGCACTGGCTACATTCACTCATGTCTGAAAGCATACAAGCATTATGACAAGATCAGATTACTTATTAAGGTCTTGTGCTGTAGCATGATATTATAGGTCTCTTTTGTTGCATAGTTCCAATCTGTGCAGTTAGGTTAGTGTTTCAGTAAATGAATTCCTACATAGATTTCTTCTTTCATTAGGATTTCTACGATATGCGATTAAACATTTAATTTTTAGGTTGTATGCTATAAAGATGTTTCCTTATTCAGAACATTAAATGTAGGAAACGCTGACTCTTAGAGTATCTTAGTATAGTTGCGAATGGCGGTAAATCTGTAAATGTCTAAAATGTCTGTAAATCCAAGATGCGTGCCTACAGAGGCTGCAGTCTTACACTGAATAAGTGAAGGCTCTCCAAGATTTCAAACACAGCTATCTTTAAGAGAAAAATTTCCTCATGGCTCTTGGCTTTTGTTTCTCAGAGTGGGCAGTGCCTATCTGGTTTGTGGCTGTACTGTCACTGGAGCGAAGAATTCCCACTAGAGCTGTCGCCTTAGGGAAGGAGGAGAAGAAAGGAAACAGGAAGATATGTAGTTTGGAAAACAAGGGAAGACTGAGCCCTCATACAAATTTGACTGAGTTTCTATGCATTTTCAGAATTTGCAGGAAGGGCTTTGGGATGTTGCAAGGGAAGTGGTAACTTCAGTCGGTATTTATGGTGCTGATTTTGAAAAATGAATCAAAACTGGATCAAAAATCTGGAGAGTTTTGCAGACTTCTTGATGGTACCAACTTTGCTTTTTTTTGCCCTTTTGTTTGTTTGTTTTTACACATTGTTCTCACTGTGTGCTACAAGGTCTGGCAGAACACGAATTAACTTTTGCTTAGCAAGACCAGTGAACAGGAGAAACTCACCTGGCTGGTTGAGAGGATGAATCGATTGCTTGTCAAATATGTCTCATCTGTAAATATCTCTGGCAGTTCCTTGAAGCGTTCCCGTGCCACCTCTCTGAGCCCTAGCAGATGATTGTCTATTGCCATTCCAGTAATAGCCTGTGTATGATATAAGATACCAGCATTTAGCTGAGTATGGAGACATTTTCTTGGCTGTTACTGCCTTGTTTTCTGATCAGAGCTAATGAACTTGGTTTGACTGATGTAATACCTATAGTGTTCAGACAGTACTCCGAGTATGTACTTTGCTGATGATCAGTAACTAGAAATTAATATAGTGCTCTGAAGATGTAAAATTTAGGAAGATGATCTTGAGATGCATTATGTGCTGATGTTGCCTGGTGTTCCGGGTGTTCGTTGTGTCTCAGAGCTCAATATCATGGGCTGGGCATCCAAAGCTGCTGAGGGGAGCATATGAGACACCAAAAGTCTCTAAGTGTGTTTTGGAACTTCCTATGTGTCACTTGGATTATATTTCAAGATAAGAGACCTAGAACAGTCTACTTACCATCCTGCTTGCCTGTGCCTCTGCTCACGATCATCCCCAGCTGAGAACCAACAATGCTGCCCCCATTGTCCCAATTTCCTCTCGTGTCTCATGGTTACAGGCAAGGCGATTGGCAGCATGTGCAGGGGCTGAGTGTTAGCAGCAGGAGCGTGCTGATGGCCAGCTCACAAGAACTACTGCCAAGCCTGCAGAAAGTCTTTCTGCCATGAGCTTGTTGTGCTTGGGTCTCTGTGCTCTATCCAGTGACCCGATGCTATAGACTTCAGCAATGTAGTAGCTTTAAGATCTTTGCCTTGCTAATAAATGTGATTGAAGATGGCTAACAGGACTGAAGTCATAGTGGGAGATAGGCAGACAGGGTAGTTACAGAGTTTTGTTTCTTTAGGAAACCAAATCAAAGTTTTGGCATCTGAAGAACAGCACTGAGCTGTTCCAGCCAGACAGGAATTGCCTCAGATTAAAAGGTGCATTTAAAATCCTTCAGTCTAGGTTTATTCTAGTTGGTGAGAGCATTATGAGGACTGAGCTGTAGATCATCCCTGCCAACAGGCTGAAGTTGAGTAGCAAGGGAATGCTGAACAAGGGACATTGTACTACACTGAGAGCAGAACTGATATCCTTATGGCACAGGCCCCCTTATAATAAGGGAAACAAGCAATCTGAGAGATGGCAGAATTTTAAAAAGAACACAAGCTTAGTTTTCTTCTAAAAGGGAGGTGGTTTTTTGTTGTTGTTGTTGTTGTTTTTGTTTTGTTTTGTTTTTTAAAGGCACAAATTTGCTTTTCCTATTAAGAGGAGAATGATTTTCATCACTAATAAGTGCCTGAAGCAGGGGCCAGGAGGGCATAATTTTATTTGGCTTATTAAGGAGTAGGCACCCATTGGTAAAGGGGCTATTTGTTCATCAGCCTAGACAGAGGACGTATGCTTGCAAAAAAGTAGCGTACATCAGGGCAGTGTTTACATTGTTTTTCCCATAGAGGGAACCTGACTTGATAATCAAAGGAAATATTTTGCTATCACACAAGATTTATAAGGCTGTTAGCAATGACATTTTTGCAACATAGATCAATGTCATGTCTGAAGAGAGGCCGAGACAGGCTAACGAAATAAACTGTGAGTCAATGCATAGGAAAAAACTGTGCTAAATTGAATTTTAGAGCTCCACATTTAAGATAGCAATGTTACTAGTAAGCCCTAACAAGGGGAAATAAAATCATTAAATTGCTTTTTGTTTTATGAAGTAGATTTTTTTGTTTTTCTTAGGAGCCATTACATTTCAGTCTGTTACACATGATTTAGTCAAATGATGTAAGTCTTGCCTAAAGTTTAAAGGCACAAGAATTGCATCGTGCTATTCTGAGAAAGAAAGGGAAGTTTGGTGAGTAGAAATACCTGGAGGCCTTTTTAAATTTAAAGAGAAATTAGTTTTCCAATGGTGATTTTAATACTTACCCATGAGCTATGCTGGAGGCTGAATTTTTAACCATTCCTGGAACTGAAATGACTTGGAGGAGGGATTTTATGGATTTTTTTTTTTTTTTTAAGAGATATGCAGAAATTCCATTGGTTGTGACCTAGCAGACCTACAGTAAGTTGTGTTCATTGTGAGACTACCCTGAGATAGTTCAGGTTCAGTTACCCTGAAGTAAGACTTGCCTGAGCTTTACAGATGACATGGAGTCTCAGCTTCTAAGAGGCAGGTTCCCAGCATGACACTTGAAACACAAAACTGTTTTTCTTCCCTGCTTCTTTGGTTTTGCTGTCTTAGGAACAAATCTGCCTGAAGGGAACACTTCCTCTCCAGTGCTCTGAGTACACCTCTGAACCCACTTCTGGAAGTGAATGATTTCTTGAATATTATGAGTATTTAAACAGTAATCAGCAATGTGTGTTTGTTAGGCAATGGTCTGAGGCAAAACCATAGGTAGGTAGCAAATTCACTTAACATAGCTGGTTATTAACATTTATTAATTTCATGAGTGGTTTGACTAAGCTGGTTGTAGAGTAAGTCTGTGCTTTGTCTTGGCACAGTGGGATGTAGAGCATTACCCAGGCTGAATTGTCTCATTTTTAATAAATAGAAAATGAGTTGTATTTGAATCTAAACTGATTTCTTCACTGGAGGGCATCTCTTCCTTTTATTAGACACTACATTCAAGGTCTTTAAAAGCAAACTCACTATAATCAGTCTGTCATTGCTAATGACCTTTATTAGAAATGGCGCTTTGAAATACCAGAATACACTTTCCAGAGTACCAGTCCATCTGAGGATCAGATCCCAGGTGGGGGCCTCTCTACTCTAGGGAAGAGGAATGTAAGAAAATGCATAAATGGTTTGGTTTAGGGAAAAGCAAAAAGCTCCTGATGTGTTACAGCTGTCTTGAGCTTATCTGTAACATTATAGCTTATGAGTCTAAATACCTGTAAATTTGGGGGTCTAGATTTTGCAGTTGGAATTTTATTTCTCATGCATGTTATGCAGAAGTTGATTGCTTTTAAGCCTTGCTTACTTCTGATCCTGATAAGGCTCTCAGCTGCCCACTTACGATACCTCATTAGAATACCCCATTGCCACTTTTCTTGGCTGTCTTCATGGCTAACATTTCATGTTGATCACAGAGTACACATAATAAAGGCTTATTTTATCTGGCTACTGTTTTCCCTTGCAAACCTTTCAATATTTATTCAATTTTGCTTGCAAGCTCTTTAAGATGGAGGCCCTTTTTGAATTGTTAATTTGTACAACACCAAGCTTAGTGGAATCCTAATTTGTGGCTGGGAGTGCTAATTATGACACAGATACAAATTATAAATGTTTCACAGATGCACATTCCCTGTGAATATGTTGAATACAGAGTGTCGTGTTCTATGACAGTCCTAGATGAGAGAGCTAATGCCCAAGAGTGATGGTCTTACCACTGATGTCTAATGCACGATTTTGTTACCTTGCTTTCCAGGAAGTATTTTTTAGGTGAGATTAATTGAATATGGCTATTTGGAGGGTGTTTGGGTCATTAGAAGTTTTTGTAAGTGTGACATAGCAGGTACTTTCCTATTTAGAGATGCCTGTGTTTTCTGGTGCGTTAATAGTTAATGATTATACATTTGTACTTTTCTTGAAAAGATTAACTAGTCCTTATTAAGACAAAGCAATGTTTTACTTACCAGAATAGTGTAATTAGTCTGAGCAGTAATTGCATCCTTAAATCTCTGCATCTTCTCAAAATCCTGTTGAGGGAATCAAAATATATCTATTATTGAATAAACTCTCACAGAAATAGCAACTTCCATCAATTAACTAGCAGCCAAACAGCAAGCACTCTGAAATGTCCTTTGCTCCTGGTTCAGGTGTAAGTATTCTTTCTAATGAAAAGCCATAGGGATTCCATGTCCTGATCAACAATGGTGCCTGGTTGTGCAAGGGCTGAGCAGTTTTATTGGTGGTGGTTTGTTTGAAGTCAAGGAAGGGCTTGCAGTTCCTTTCATGGATTCTTTCAATGGATTTTGGGGGTGTAGATTATTACTAACTGAATCACTTCATTTGAAGCAGGGAAAATAATTGCCTAGTGTAATTCAGTGTTTTCAAAACAGCCAGGCAGTATATCTTCTCCAGAATGGTTTATCTAGGCAACAACAGTGATACTAATGAAAGCCATTACTGATATTTTACTAGCTAGTCAAAAAATTACTCCCCTGTGTGAAAGGGCATCTAGAATTTTCCAAGGCTGCTCTACTCTCCACAGATGCCTCACATTTCAGATAACAAGCTAGTAAATTTTGACTCTTGTCAAATGGCAGCCTTTTATATTAAGGGAATGAGCCTAAGAAGTGCTGCCCTGCTGTACATCAAGTCTGACACTGCAACTTTGGGAGACACTGAAACAGCCAGAAATTACTGGGTCTCCAGATAAACAGGGAACCTTCAGCTCCTATGGACGATGAATGATCTTTTGAACAAAGAACTCATTTTAGAAGCAATCAAAGGCCACCATCAGGGACCTTCAAGGGACAGAGTTGCATATTTGTTCATAGGGCTAGTGCTAGGCCCTAGTTTCCTTGTATGGATTAATTTACCAAATGTGGTCTTTAAATATGATTAATTTACAGCTATTCGAGCAATCTCTGTAGTGTCAGTTGCTGCTTCTTTTACAGCTAGTGTCAAATGCATGAGATATTTCTCCTGCTAGAGAATCAATCCCACTCGATCAGTCTTTGGTGACTGTCCAAGCTATCATTTGAAGATAATTTTTATTAGCACCAGATAGAAAATTGGTTTTAATTTTATTCGGATTAATGTCTATTAACAAACAATATTTTGGGGAGTTCAAGGCTACTTAAACCAAGTGATGCACCTCTTTCTTTGAAAAATAGAATTAACCGCTTCACATCCAGAGGTAACCCATCCTCTGGGTCTGAAGAGATCACCTTGGAACAGTGTTAAGTGAATTTTGTTTCTAATGATTCAGTGATAATAATATATATAGTTTTGAACTGAAAGCTAAAGATTTTCACATCAAAATACAGATTTCTGAAAGTCTGTGGGAAAGAACAGTCACAGATCAGTTTAGATGTCCTTTGCATCTCTCAGAGGACAAGAAGCCACGAAAACTATCAGTGCATTGGTTTGCATTATGATTGCAGGTTTTTTAGGGGGGAATGAAACCATTTTTCTTCCTATTTGGTACTGCCAAGGCATGCGATATAAAGATTTGGGGGCTGAGACTGAGCTCACTCTAGACATACATGGCATTCTTCTGCTTGCTTGCGTGGAGCAGAACAGTTTAGGATGCTTTGGAAGGTGGGCACAATCTCAGATTTGGGTGGTAAAACAGTGAGCTGGGTAAAACTGGGAGAGCTGCAGAAGGCAGGAAGTGTTGGAATAAGGAAGGCAGGAAGAGATTGTTGAAAGGAACAAAAACGATCTGGCAAAACAAGATGCTAGGAGCAGGCTGGCTCCTCCTAGGAGTACTGTCAGCCTGCAGCAGTGTATGTTGGGGCTGGGGGTATGCTGAGCACCCAAGTGTGGAAGGGAAAGTGTGCACAGATGACAGCAGCTTCTAATGAAACATGATGAACTATGAATAATGAAATAATGAAACCATGTTGTCAGACAGGACACTCCTAGCAAACAACAACATGCTCTTCCTGTCTACTCTATGCTAGTCACTATTATGTGTAGTAGTACGGTCATAATCTGCCTTGAATCGCCCACTCAGGATAGAAATTACTTCAGGTTTGCTTTAAGTTGTCATTTTAACATGCAATTTATTTGAGTCTTGTTCATCATGAGCGAAGTTCTGGGCATGGTAACCTTAGGGAGGCTGAAGAAGCAGTGGAGGAACAGAGCACTCCTCTGGGCAAATTTTCCTCATCCTCTGGAACACTAGAGCTTGGTTTACAATATTTCATTAATTTATACTTAATCTACAGTCCAGCAATACCTCTAGCAATGCTATGCTAAAGAACAGCTATGTGGGCTGTTGCCACTGGAGTGAGCTAACTGTGCAAAATAATCTGTATTATGGCAGCATTTTGCATCTAAACAGCCACCTGGCTATTCCCTGTGCAGCAGCGAAGTGCAGTGGGTGGAAGTGTGGCACACAGAGAGATGCAGAGGGAGACTCTCCAGGGATGGTGGGCGGGACAGTACACAAAGCTGTTTGTGCAGCTATAGTCTCAGCTCTCTCAGCTGTACAGTGCTCGTGCTTCTGGCAAACAGATGGTGGTGTCTCAAAGAAAGGCGATTCAATTTTTTCTTTTTGCGGGATGATGTCAGGACAGTTTGGAGAGTTGTTTTATTAGTTTGATGAAGTGTTTTCATCATGAAAGTTCAGCCCCCTTGAGGATCCTCTAAAACTAACTCTGTTCGGTAAAAACATACCATTAAAACCAAAAAGATCAGCCAGAACATATCCACCTTATCCAGAAGTCAAAACATGTGAATTATATCACTTCACACATTGCGGTCTGCAGCAGAGCTATCCACTGGAGGGGACCTGCTGGGCAATTTCCCTAGTGTGGCAGTATTAATATAATGGTCCTGAACTTTGCATGCTCAGCCTAGATCTCTCCAGGGAGCAGAATTTGGATCTGATGATAGATCATTTAGAAGACAGTACTAAGTCTAAAATCAGATGTTTTGTTTCTTATAATGTCATGTTTAGGCACCTCTGAATCTTTCAGATGCTTCAATAAAAATAAGGAAATATTTCTATTTACCTTCATGATTGGTTTGCACAAAAAGCAAAATCCTGTACGGCTTGCTACCCTGCCCTGTGCATTTATGCTCTTGGTTAACAGTTAAAAAGTGAAGCATTTGGGATAATGAATGCATTATTTGGTTAGTGTTTTGCCAAAGGAGTCAGAGGGAGCCAGACAACATACCGATAGAACTGTCTTGTCATCAGTCATTGCTTTCACAAAAGCAAATGCTTCTGAGGTAGCAGACCTAATATTGTCAACTCTGCCTTCATCAAATCTGCGTATGGAAGCACTTTCGTAGGTAGGCACAAGTCTTCTGTGGCATCTGAGAGAACGAAGTAAGAAAAACAAAGAATAATTATTTTCAAGGAGTCATAAAGACTAAAAGAAATATAGGCTTGGTACATTTTATTGTTACAGCTATGATTTTATTTTTTGCATAGTATTAATCTTAATGTTGATAGAATTCTATAAGAAACTTAAAAAAGATAGATGCTCACTCCTTTCTAATATGAAGAGCTGCATACAGCTGCATACATTTTAGTTATGCATTGCCAGTAAAAAATGACTTGCTGTGTAAAAACAAGGATAGTAAAACTAAAATTTACTGAAAGATCTCAAGGAATGTTTTATTTGTGCTGCATCATAAAATAATTGTGTAATTAATCATTTACTTATGGGCTTGAAATATGTTTTATTTAAAACAAGAAAAAATACACTCTGTGTATGAATGAAAACCACAAAACTAAAAGAGGAAAAGGGTGCTATTTGTGACTGTGAACTGGAATGAAAACCCACATAGCAAATAGACCTACATGTGAAGACTATTCTTTAATTTGGTTCCAGGTATATAGCTACAGTTCCTCACTTCAGGAGACCTGCTGTGCCTTCCAGTTGAAGCAAGAGTCTCAGAACATAACTGTTCCCTAAGGTTTTTGTTGCATACATGGGATTTATATCATGGCTGGGATCCAGACAAAAATCTTGGACCAGGTCATTGTTGCAGTTTGGTTAATGGAATACGCAAAATGGATGTTTAATAGATGTCAATGGAGTACGCAAAATGTGCTAGGCATTTGCCTGGTTTTGACCAGGTAAATACCACTTCAGGATTTAATCTGATGTGATGAAGAATTATTCATGTGATATGCTGTTCTGCAGGAAACCATGCAACCGATCTCTAGCCTGGTGCATTAGCTGTTCTGGCAATGTAGAAAGGAGCTTTTAACTTTGATAACACCATGGAAATTAGAGGACGTTATCAAATCTCGGGATGCCTGTGAAGAAGGAGGCAACAGTAGTCACTGTCCTGTGTAGGAACTCTGGTCGGTTGTGCAGCTGTAGTATTTTTCCCTGTGAATGCTTTTCACCTTGCAGGGCAGGGGATGCGTATGTGGTGAGCTATGGGTTGTTACCCCTTTTCCTCCCAAGATACCCGCAATGGCAAGGGAATGTTTCTGTCCCAGAGACCTGGACTCCCTAGCTTCTGCTGCTGTGGGTGGCAGTGTTGTCTGCTTCTCCCTGCCACATCCCCTCACCCTCTTCTCTATGCCAAGTGCAGGGATAGCTGTGGGGAGGATACTGGTGTACTGGAATGGTGTGTGTGGGACACAGGGATAGGAAGGTTGAGAAGCAGAGGGAAAGGCAGTGAAGGAAAGGAGTAGTCTGTCTCAGAACTAGCTGGCAATTTCTATCTTGCCTGACCTACAGACGTTAGGCAAGATCACTCATTTCCATACAGGAGGCAGTCGTTTGGGTGCTGAAGAAAAAATTGGACCCTCTGTATAAAAAACAAATTGTGAATCTCCTCTTGTGCTACCTCGTGCCTATGATTTGAATTAGCCTTACCTGTAAAATGCCAGCTGAAGTGCTACTTGAATGTAGGCATCTGGGCTAATCTTTTGTTTCTTAATAAATTCCTTTCCGTAGTTCTCAAACTTGTAGGCAATAAAGTCCAGATTTTTTACTATGCTGGAAAGCAAGCAGAGGCAGTTACTGTGGGTGGGAGATACAAGAATCTCATGTTCCATTTCTGTATGCAGATAAGCCCCGGAGATCATTTCCTGCCTGTACCCACTCAGGGGTGAGTGGGCTCCTGTTCTGCAGACAGTCCTGGCCCTTGGTAACTTGTTCCTAGTCAGCAGCTTTTATTCATATAGGCTCTAAACTGGGCTTTTTATCTGCAGTCTTAACATGAGATGTGGCACTCAGGTCATTCTGTTCATTTGGGTAAAATACCTTTTAAAAAAAAGCCCAACAAACTAGTGTTTCCACTCCTGAAGCCTAAGCTAGGGGCTAATTTGTTCTTAATAAGTTTCTGTGAGATTTACTAGTGTGAGAAATGGGTGGATTTAAAACCTGATGAAGGCTGTAAGCTCCTTGCAAGTTTTAATTTAGAGGACTGCTACCATTATTTAAAAACAAAAAGGAATTACTCTGCATCCTGGATGTTTTCATACTCTCATGTATGCTTCTAACCATGCTGAGGTCTCATCTAACGCAATCACACTGGATGTGTTTACAGCTGATCATGCAGTCAGTGTGCAAATTCTCTACAGGTAGATCACAGACCTGAGTGTTGAAATGAAATAATTTGAAAACAGAAATCGCTCATTGCCATCCCCACCCCCAAAGATCATGCAAATCTTTTGCAGTGTGGGTACACAGTCAGAAGAACTAACCTTTGTAGGAGTAACATGGTTGTAAACAAATTATATTCCTGAATTCAAATTGTTTATTCAAACCAGTTGTGTTCTTCTGTCCCATATATGTATCCCTATTGCCCTGGCTTTGGCTTTAGTTGGGTCAAACCCATAAAGTGCATCCACAAAAATGGAGGACCTGCACTGTTTGCATCCCATGCAAATAGGATTCAACTGTTTTTCCAGTGGTCTTTAACTGTCCTAATATTTACATGGAAGGAAAACAATGCTAATGCAATTTTTGAATACAGTAATGTAGCTCCAGCCCATATGAGTGCCACCCTGCAAAGATATGCTAGGTATGTCCAACTTGGGAAGAGGAGGAGGAGCAGGAGGGCAGGGAGAGCCCTCTAGGAGGAAACCCCTGCCTGCACAGAAAGTGCTGGGTAGTTCCCAGCTTGCAGTCATTGTTGAGAAAAATGAGACATCTGTTCTACCTTTGGAGTTTTTCTGCTGATGATGCCAAATGTGCCTGAATTTCAGGGGAACATTTCCATCTTAGTCTCCGTGGAGCAGGAAGCTCGCTCACTGAATCAGCTCTGACTAATTTCTTGGAGCTTTCTTTCCTGTTAGTATGTAAGAGAAAAGCCATTCAGGTTACAGGAATAAACTATTTGTTAAACACTGCTTCTTCAGCAGGTAGATGACTGGTTTTCAACAGCTGTATGGCTCTTAGTGGCCCTGTGCACCAGGGAGAATTTGCCACTGGCAGAGGAATCCTGAGGGTCAGAGTGGGTACAATAGCTGTACTGAAAGCGGACTCACATGTGCTTGAGCAAGTGTTCAGTGCATTGCACCAGTACGATGCCATCGAAAGGGGAATGTTCACACACGGTACCGCAGACTCCATCTCTTCCTACCACAAACTAAGCAAAGAATAAGTGCAAGACATGCAGTGAATAAATCAAGTTACCCATGATGGCAACCTAACAACAGAGACGGTTGTTCTCCCGTAGTTTTCTTACTGCCCACATCAGGAACTTCCTTGACTGACAGATCAGTGGGAGACATTCTTGTCTTATGAATGGTGTTGCATTGGATCCCTTTCATGCTGCTGTTTTGGACTGAGTCCTGCAAGAATGTAAATTTTAGCATTTCCCATTGGAGTACAGAAATTGGATTTAACATCTACTTCATTGTAAAGAACACCTGTTGCTGGAAAGACAGGCCGGTGTTCTTCTTCCACATTTGGAGGCAATACAACTTCTGTATCTGAGAAGTCCCTTAGGATCACATTTTATTACAAATATTATATAAAATGAGCAAGCTCATCCTTATTTGATAGCTTTCTCAAAGCTTGGTTTACTGTCCTGCTTCCTCTTTACCTATTTTTTTGTGGTGTTTTCTTCATTTCCTTCTTACTTACTTACTTCTTCATTCCTGATTTCGTTCTATACACGTGGTATAACTGGTGACACTTAACTTGCTGCACTGTAGTTCTGTGATAACCCCTGTGCAGCTGATTACTGCTGCATCTCAAACAAAAGCAAATGTCTAAGACCAAACTGCGATTTGTCTTGCATGTTTTCTGGGATTTTCCCTCACTTTTTTTGAAATGTCTTTGGCTGAACTTCTCCCACTCAGTTCACTCTGTGCATTTGTATCACATATATGCATCCTGCCTCCCTGGTTCTCATGAGGTTTTCAGTGTGTGGTGCAAAAGGTTTACCTGGACATTTTCTGATGCCTTACTGCAAAGCTGAAGAAGAATATGGAGAGAAAGAACTAGTCCTGCTGTGAGAATGGCTTCCTACATAATCTGTGTTTGCCTGAAAGAAAAAGGGATCTTTTTTCCCTAAGAATTTCTCTTTGCCTTTGAACTATTTCTGGCCTGAATACATCCAGACAGGTGAAGCTCTCCCATATACCATGCAAATGTATTTGCTTTCTGCTACTTTCTGATAGTAAACAAAAATAAAATCTTGTTCATTCTCATCTGCTTGAAACATCTCAGCTAGTGGCCCTGGAAGTAACAGAGAGCTCTAACTGAAGGCAAATGGTTTGTTCTTTAAAAACACAGCACTGGAGACTGCTAATAATGTCATATGCAGTAGCACAAATCAGGAATGACTACTGAAATGTATTTGCACTGGGGTAAGACAGTGCAAGTGAAATTAGGTTAGTGGTTTCTTTTTTTCATGTTGCTGTTCTTAGATATGGCAAGAGCAACAAGCATTGCACAAGCAATGTATCAGTCAGGGTTCTTTTCAATTTTTCATGAAGTGTCAGCATTGTTGACAGCTGGAGATTAATATATTGCTTCACCCTGGGTCTGTTGCAAAATGTGAAAATAACAGTGTGACACTCTCAAATATGACAATCAAAATCAGATTGGGAAAAAGGCTGGATAAATTGATTCTTCCAGGAAAGCCTCAACAAGGATGTCATTAAATGAGTAAACAATCTGTTAAGTGAGAACTTAAATACTAACTTAAACACATACTAAATTATAAGCAGTAGTAATTCTAGAATGTCAGGAAAATGCATGAGAAAACAGAGAAAGCTGTTGTACTTTTCTTTTTTTGTTGTTCTGGGATGCTAGTCCAGCATTTCTGTTTCATTTGATTGACTGTAATTAAATGTGTACTGTGCGGGTGGGGAGGTTTTGTTTGGTTGGGTTTTTTTGTTGTTGTTTTTGTTTTGTTTTGTTTTCAATCAGATGTCTACCTATCTGTATGTCTGTGCATCTTTCTATCTCCTGAAGTGCAAAGGGCAACTTCAGGGAAGGTGAAATCTACCCCTGCCTTGCAAGGAACAGCACTGCTCACACCAACCCTGCCTTGGCAAATGCTGACACCACCTTCCTCTCTTTCTCCCACTTGATTCTAAGTGGTCCCTACTACAAGGGCGACTGGACTGCCTTGCCACATGCAAGTAACATCATAGTAGTATAAGGTTTTTACCTGCATAGGTTTGTCATACCAACGATTGGCCCCGTTTTTATGGTAGCCTCCCCCATGTAGCAGTTGCAATGCCATGTTTGTATCATTCAGTTCCACCCCACTTGGGCTGTCCAGGCACACCAGGCATATGCACCGTTCAATCATGTCAAGAGAGTCGCGGTTAGTAGAGTCTGAGGATAAAAGAGTGAAATGTTCACGTCCTCTTACCTGTAGCACAGGACTGGCTGAGGAGCCCTGCTGCTTGAAGATCTGACCCTGACTCTGCAATGGGCTGGTGTCTGCAAAGCTCTCTCAACAGCAGAATGTCTTGGTGCAAGGAAATGTTACATCAAAGCATTCATTCATGTGTTAGCTTTTGCAATATCTCTGTGTATCTTTCATATGATTCAATAATTTCCACTTTCTTTTTCTGCCTTTCATTTCCTGAAGTAATTATATTACAAAATAGATATATTTCACTCTTAAAGCCAGCAATGCTTACTTATTTTATATATGAGAGTTACAGAGAGGACAGGTGGAAAATAGAGAATTTCAGAGCTCATGGTATTGCTGCAGTATTCTGCTCTGGAACAGAAGGGCTATGTTGGTTTTGTGCTGCTCTCCCATTAAAACCCCTTTCTGGACAAGGAACAGCAGGGGCCATCTTGGCTTTTTGTTGTTGTATTAAAACCCTCTTCTTTCTCCTGTCCCTGGGTATTTCTTGTGTTTTGGAGAAATAAGCCCTGGACTGGGTATATTGCCTGCATCACTTGAGGAAACATCTGTGGAGGAGATATTGAGGTTTAGCTTTTGAACATGGTATTGCCGAAACCATGGGTTGCCACATACCGCTTCCATTCTATAATTAGCATACTGCTGAATCGAATGTGCTTTTTTATGGCTCTCTTTCTCTGCTTGTTTTTCTTGTCCTGTGACTCTTGCTTCTACAGGTGTACTACAAAGGCTATTTTTATGTTGTCCTCAGCACTTTCCTCCTTATTTATGGGTTATTTATGCAAGGCTTTTTCCTAAGTTTCTTTGACTCAGAAATATTATGAAGGTAAAGGTTGGTTTGTTTCTGAGGGCCAGTTTGAGGCATAGGAAATATATAATTGTGAGCAGTTAATACAGCTCTTAATTGAAAGGATAGAAGTGTGGAACCTATAACAAGAATTTGTTTTATTCAAAAGTATTCAACATAGTTAATTGCTGTTAAATGTTTGTTAACAAGTTCAAAGGAAAAGAGTGCTTTCAAACATCATCTTAAAATTTCTTCCATTCTCAACGGATCGGCTTTCCTCTGCTGGTTTTGCTAGATTTTGGTGAAAAGGTTTGTGTTTCAGACTGTTCTTAAACAAATATATAAATTCAGATTGATCAAAACTTCTTGCAAGTCTGTGCTAAACTCAGCAAATCTGTGCTCAATTCAGGAGATTATTTTACCTGAAAGAATGGAAGCATATTTAAAATTAAACAATTCTGATTTGCATTTAAAATGTGGAGCCACTTCAAAATGCGCGTATTTTTAATGTTTGCAAATATGAAAAGTAGCTTGATACTCTGAAAGAAAAGCATTTTTCAAAGCTGTTCTAGTATTTGACAATAGCAGGGCTGACCATAGTTGTGGTATTTATTCCATTGATGGTCTGTGTACATCAGTGCAAAAGCTGAAAAGTTGCCCTATATAGATCAGCTGCTAGTATTTGCGGATGGGCACATTCAAGGAGAAACTGGTTGGGTAGTGATTTACAAACTATTCACAGTTTGCTCAGTGTTCTGCTTTATGTTGTCTGATAGGTTTATATATATTTCATTGTGGCTGCTGCCCACACATCATTGACAGACGTGAAGCCCTTATCCTGACATATGGCTTCAGGGTATCTTCATTCTAGGTATTAGAGTGAATATAATTAAGCTTTGCTGGAAAGAGAAAAGTAGGGGAAAGATGCCCTTACAGAAAGAAACAGACATGTTCAGAGAGCTGATCAAACACTGAAAAAATTATCATGCAAAGCAGACAATGAACTGCACAAGAACTCATGAACCATGACTTGGGATGGAAAATAAATGTTTCCAGAAAGAGCTGAAGCAGACAAATGTGAGAGCAAGCCTTAAAGCCCTGCAAGACATTTATTTTCCTTCTTTCTAATGCATACAATTGCACTGAATTGGCCAGTCATCTTTTGGTTAGTTGGGGTTTTGTGTTTTTGTTTTAAAATGGAAAATATTATATTACAGTTCTGAATCAAATTCAGATATAGCATTCATGGGATAGCAGCCCCTATAGAAGTAAGAATTCACTTCTTCTACTTAGGAAAGTTAGTTCTGCACCAGAATGCATTTAAAGTAGTGGTTGTGTTTATAAAGCAGTGATGGCTGGGTTTATCATAATTTCTTTGAAATTTTCTCACCTAGGAGACCTTTGTACTTGTGGGTCTATGCAGGCACACGTATCTCTCTCCTTCATAACCTCTGCAGAGTGCTGCATAGGTCTTCTTTGTCCCAAAGAATTCTCTCTTTCCCTACCCAGAACAGTGTAGAGTAACCTCTTCCACCTTCCACTGCTTCACAAGAGACCTTTCTCTTTCTCTCGTAGTTATTTTTGCATGGTTTCACCACAGAGAAGAAAGAAAAAAGGGCTGTTAATAATCATGTATCCATGTGTAACTGCGATGCGTTATACTATACAGAGGAACTTTGCTAATACAAGTGGTCTGTGATGGGATTCCTGCTTAGATTAGAGAAGGCTCATGTCACGGTGCTGTGATATTTGCTAGTGCAGAATCTTTTTTGGGTTTTTTTTGTTGTTGTTTAGCTGTATAACTGAGTTGATTTATTTCCTCATTAAAATGACTATTTTGGCAAATGCCAGGCAATCCAGAAACACCATAGAGATGGTTCTGGTAGCTTTTGTTGATTTGTCTTTTTTTTTTTTTCTTTAGGATGATGTAGGTTTACAAAGATGATTTTGCTGCATGTTTCAAGTTATTCACTGTTTTACATAAAAGTGTGTTGTGAAAATAAATTATTAGATGCTTATATCAGTTTTCATTAAAATACAAAATCTTTTTTCCTGCTTTAAAAAGACAAGGCAGGGAGGGGAAAGCCTGAAGATGAGGCTGATACCCTGTAATAATGGCCAGGACCCTGTGTGTGCGTGTGTGTGTGTGTGTGTGTGTGTGTATCTATATAAAGTTATTACAAGCATAGATAAACTTAAGAAAAGTGAAGATCTTCCTTGGGGTGGTAAACATATTTTGAGACTATTGGAAACTCTTATATATTCCATGGCATTGGTAAAACAGCAATATTTTCTGTAGCATTGCTGAACTGAAGATAAAGAGTTGAGTTAACATTTTTTTCTTAAGGGGGAGGAAATAAATACCTAGGTCATCTAAAATGGCAAAAAGAAGGCATTTACATCACTTAGCTTCAGGGTAATATATATGAAGTGTGAAGTGATAGAGGTGACTAATCCCACCTTTTATTTTCGTCTGTTTCAAAGTCAGGCAGTTGAGTCCAGAATCCAAGAGAGCTAAATGCTGCCTGTTGTTGGAAGAGAGAGAGAACTATCTCCAAATAATAATTGGTGTCACCTTTCCTAGGTACTTAGTTAAGATATTGGTGAATTAGCACTGGTACTTCCTATTTTTCTCCATTGACAAGAGAGAGTACACAGCTAGATTCAGTAGGTGTTTTACTTGTAGATGCCTTTGACAGATCAGATTAAAAATGTCTAATAGTTGCCAAAAGCTAAAAAAATACGTAATTCGTATTGGTACAAAATGGATATGAAGAAAGAGACAAATCACAAAATCTGACGTAATGTCATTTATGTGATGAAGAACAGAGAATGGAGTGAGAGCTATTTACATGGCATAACACTTAGACATACACAGCCAAAGGGTCAAACCGTATCTGCTGCTTCCCTGGTAACACACATCTGAGCACTGAAGTTGCACATTCAGTCTTATATTTGTCTGTAATGTTCACTCCCAGCAAGGAAAGGCAATGATGGTGAGGAGGAAGAAGATGAAGATGATGAAGAGGAGAAAGCTGGGATTGCTGCTGCTAACCTTTCATAAGGATCGTCCTGGCCTCTGCCCACTCTGTTCTGCCATCTGTTGTCAGCAAGCCGATTGGAGGCAGCATTTCCTCTTCATTCTCTGCCATTTTGGCTATCTTTCGTAACTGAGTGAAAAGATCTCCCTCACTGAGACGACGGAAATTAATGACAACATCCAAAACAAAAAACTGCAAGAAAATGACAGAAGTCAGAAGAACAGTCATAGGTGGGTTGGACCCTTACTCGTCCAACATTTTGCTTTTGCCTATGTGGATGTTGAGAAGCTGAAGTCCTGCCTGGAAAACCAGGCCTGCAGTCAGTGGAGCACAAAACCACTGGGAGCTGGCCCAGGGCTCCCCCATTCTGTGTTTATACCAGTGTAACAGCAGTTGCTATAGTGGACTTATATTGTGTGTTGGGCTCAAATAAAACGTCGGTTATTTGAGTAAGCTTAAAAAACCTGAGGAGAGAAAATCAGGAAGTATTTACATAATTTCCATGGAATTATTTGTTTAAAAATAACCTAGATAATCTAGAGAACTTTCCATTGAGGTGAAGAACAGGTCTTCCTGAAAAAGGGACCACTGCGATAAACCCCTTCATTCCAAAGGGGCCTGCAGGCATGGCTCCAGTGCTACAAATAGTCAAGGAGGGCTCTAAGGTACTCTGCCCAGCCAATACGCTCTGCTGCTCGATGGCATTTGTTGGTTGAGGCAGATTAATGCTAATGCTTCTGTATTTCTGCCTGCACCTGTGCTCACTTCTTCAGGCATAGCTTAGGGCCCCCTACATGGAATGGTGGTATGTATGCCGTGTGTTGTGTGCCAATACTTGATATCAAGAGAAGAGCATTTCCAGCAAATGCACTCTAATAAGATTTTTTTTCTCTGTGGTTTCATCTCTGTTTAATAAACATTTTTGTTTGAATGAGAAAGCAAACAAATTCTGCCACAGTCCTCCTTTCTGCATCACTGTACTTGGAACATAATGTAGGCTAAGAACAAAAATGCTGCAGAAGCATCTTTTGGAAATATTGACAGTGAATGCTTGGTAAGAAGTGAGCTCATATGTAGCTCACTAATTGTGTTTCTGAACAGTGATTAGATTAGACTCTTCTTGAGTGAATTTAAGTGAACTAAGAAATGTAGAAAAGTATAAAAAAAACCCCGAACACCACATTCATTTACCTGATTGTTACAAGCAACAATGATGTGCTCTGGTTCTGGCATTACACTGCTTTTCTGGGCCACGAGAGTATCTTTGATATGTCCTGGAAGACGATAGGAAGAAAAGAGTCCATAGTATTGCTTCATACAGAGAGGATGACCAGACAGCTGTCCACGAGCAAAATCAACAGGTAAAGCATGGCTGGAGAGAGAGAAGGAGAAAAACAAAGCCAGAGAAAAAGAGGGGAGAGAGAGACAGAAAGGAAAAGAAATCTAATCTGTCCTTTGTTCTGTTACAATTAGATCAGGTATAACACAAATTGAATAACGAAACAAGGTTACAGTATAAGGGAAATAGATTAATTCCCATACCAAAGTTAAATACATCATTCCTGGCAGCTTCATGCATATTCATTAAGCAATTGCATTAGCATCTAGTGGACATGGAAAGAATAGCAGGTCACAAGCATCTTTGCAATGTGCATAGGAAGCCTGCCTAGATGGGATCCTGGAAACTTGCCAGGATGGAAGTCAGCAGAATAGCTAGAAAAGACATAGCACCTTGAAAAAAAATACTGATGAAATTCACTTTGAATCACAGTGGCCCTGTACTGCGCAGAGTGGTTAGAGAGTGTGTGAGAGGGCTTTATCCGATGAACAGGGAATGTCTGGGGCAATACAGAGGGCATTTCTGTTTTCCATAGAGCCTTGTTTATGTGCTAATCCTTACTTCAATCTATGGGGGAAAAAGTGCTGAAAACCTACGTGAAAACAATACCTCCTAACAGGCTTCCTTAGCAGACAGGAAAACAACAAACAAACAATGGAAAACAACAACAAAATAAACAACAACAACAAAACCCAACAACACCAAAAATAAACAAAAAGCCCCCACACCACAGAAAGCACCACATTATCACAATTTTGATTGTGGGTTGTAAAATATCCCACTGACACTGCAGCAGGAAATAATGGTGCTGTTGCTTGTGAGAGGCTGCAGAGACCACAGGAAGAAGATTTTGTGGTGCAGGGGTTTTCACTCACCAAAAGGGGACTAAGCTTCCAGCTTCCCAGAGAGGGGCAGGGGCAAGGAAGCACACAGGGAGGGTTACTGTCACACAGCTGATATGGGGTAATGTTTTATGCTAGTTTATCTTGTTTAACTCTCTTTAAAACTGTTGCAGTTCTAAACCAGGGATATTCAGTTTGATTCCTGCCTTTCAAACTCTCTGTATCACTTATTTCTCCTCCCACATTTTGCACAATGCAGAAATCCTCTTATGTTGAACAGAGTTTTAAAGAGCATCTATGATGATGGAAAATAGTGGAATAGCATGGTGAGTTTAGATAAGACAATCTGTAATTATAGCAGTTAAGAAAGGGGTTATTAACTCTGACTGATGGCACCACAAGAGTTTGTAGAGATTTAGGAGATGTCTGCATAAGATCTTATAACTCTTTTATGTGAGCAAGTTGGGCTTTGTTTGAAATATTTAGTCCTGGCAACTGCATGGAGTATCTGCATGGTTAAAACTAAACACCTGGGTTTGGACTGCAATGTTGTGCATCTACATGTGGGATGATCCAAGAGAAGCTAGCAGGACACTCGCTGGTAGAAGTCCTTAACAGCAACAAGGAACTAAAAAGGTTTCAATTATAGGGTCCTCATAATTATACAGGAGGGGTGATAAGCAAACAGTAATAACAATATGAAGACATAGTAGCAAAGATTTAAATTATTATTGATTTAAGACAAGCAAATCTGATCACAGGAATCTTTGGTTCTAGAGTAACAAGGTCAAAATAATAAGAATTTACATTGTCCTTTGTCTGAGCAATGTGGTTTCTTTATCTCACATCCTGTCATATAAAAATGAAACTAACTACATTAGCATGCAATAGTACTTCACAGCACATCGGTGCTGGTATATGCAGTTGCATAGTGTATCTTGGACAAAAGCATGTGTTCTTAAATAAGTATCACTTCTATATTTTCTGAGTAGCTGTTCGACTTTTGAATTGAAAAATCAAACAGCTCTTCCTCTTTCTTTAATTTATAGATGATAGGCACTTTGTTGTTTGATTACGGACTTTGCCTTCCTCATCTAAACAAGTGTTGGTTAAAGCATATCATACAGGCCTCTGGTATTTCCAGACAGGAAAGTGACCCCTTCCACACTATGGTGTGGTGTCCGTTGTGCTTGGCTCTCCACTGTTTCTAGTCTTCAGGGGCCAGTGATTTCCGCAGTGAACTTGGAACATATTGGGTGAGGTTAAGAAGTGCTATGTAAAATGTTGTTATGAGACACCTCATATATGACATAAAGAATCATGGATTTTTCCTTGTGTTTATGTAAAGAAAGTAACAAAGGCATAAGTAACTTCTTATTTTTACTAGTCACTGAACCAGCCTGTCTGTGGTAAGGCTTCCTTCTGGTGGGATGAATTCTTTTCTGCGGGGAGGGAAGTGGGGGGCTGATGTTCTAAATGGAGGGTGCAGTATGTGGAAGGGATGCAGCACCCTGGCAGGTGTCGAGTGCCAGGGAAGGTGTGTGGGCTGTGTAACCACAGTGCTGCTGCTCTTTGAGTCTAGGGAGCACAGACTGAGGTGTGTTCTCGACAGCTCTGCTGGCCAGACTGTGTGTGTCCGTCGGGCTGTGCTGTGCGTGCTAGAGTGATGACTACGAGGCATCAAAAAGGACCCTTCTCCAACCTGTTAGATTGCAATAATAAAACAGAAAGTGCAGAAAATTTGCTGAAGCGCTTGCCCTGAAGCATGCTGGAGCCCTACCTCTTCTAAATGGTGGAGGAGTGCATTGCAGCCCGACTTTGAGCATGCTACAGCACCCTTGAATCAGAAGCCCTGCAGATACTCAAGCAGCAGCTCTCCTTCCAAGCTACTTACGTGTCCAGTAAAGCTTTATAGTCTTGCACTCCAGAAATTAGATTGGCAGCAAACCTGCAAGTAGCAGATAGAAGTGACATCAGTCTTCTGTCATTTGACAGTACTGGGCAGTTTCTGAGGGACAGAGGAAAGCCTGAATGATTGATGACACAGCATAGGGAAAGTCTTCTGGCTTGGCAAGAAAAGCCCCTGCCCCCACCCAAAACATCAATTAATTAATGTCAAGAGAAATATGAAATCCTATGGATGGTTCCTTCAAATGGTTAAACAGACTACCACAGGAGGAAGCCTAAAAGCGTTTATTTAGAGAATGTAAGCAAAGGCTGAATATTTAACAGAATCCTTAAGATGGGTTTCCATATCAATACTCATAAACTGTCCAATTTATTAGAGTATTTCCTGTCCTAAGCACATATTCTTTCTGCTGAGCTGTGGACAGGTGTATTATTTCCTGACACTGCCCATTTGCACTGTGTCTGAATGGGAGGCTCTGAGAAAAATATTTCCTTGTGAAAGCATGTGCATTAGAAAGTGCAAAGTCGAGGTTTTTTGAAAGCTGTGTGCACAATAAATTTAGTCTGTAATGAATGAAAGCATTTATAGTTATGTTTGAAGTAAAGTAAAAAGATGCATTGGCTGTCTATGCAAAATGTTAAAATAACACATATTGGCTTCAGGGTTCTGGCTGTTTTATAATAGCATAAATTCACATGCAGTTAATTCTTTCAGTAATGAGCAGCTAGAGAGTGCTAAAAGCAAAGAGGAAAATTGCACTATATGAAGGTCGATTTCATCTGGTTTACTATTTTAAAAGGATAAAATGTTTTAGCAAAGGTCGAGGAATGGAATCCTGTTCTAAGCATGTCTGGAGACTTATATTCTGTGCTGTGTATTTTTGTTTTTCCATCACAAAATGGTTTACTTGAATTATACAATGAAAAGCTTTGCAAATATTCCTTCAAAAAATATAAATCCCTTGGCATTTTTTTTCAAGCAATAAAAGTAATTGTAATGACATTTTTCTTTCTGAATATCAGTATGAGTAACCCCAGAAACACTGTCCTCAATCAGCAGGCCTAGTAGGAAATAATTTAATGGTTACAGCCTTTATTTTTTAATGAAAGTTTTAATGAAAGTCTTTTTGCAAAAACAGTCCCCTTGAAATATCCTTTCATTTACCAAAAGCTGTGAAGTCGTGGTACATTACCTCAGCTGGTCATTTACATCCTTGAAATACTGACGAGCAAAGATAATTGCTGGGCTGGAATTGACTGGAAGAGCTAGCCGGTTGTTGAGGTACATGTCATCCAGCCAATAGTTAAACACCTGAAGGAAGGGGACAAGAACTCTTAAAGCTGTGAACAACATGCGGAAAGGCATTCTGGGGTGGGGGGGAGTGCTCGGTGCTCCTGGTGTCAGGCATGGGCTCTGATTAATGGAGCTGCTGAGCATTTTCAGCCTGGGCTCTGTGACCTCAGCTCAGCTGAAATCAGCCACAATTCCATAATCCTATTTTTCAATCAATAGCAATTTACAGTATGTTCCATTAAAAAGTAAACAAGCTCCATATTGTGGTGGTTTGGGTATTTTGTTGTTTGCTTCTCTCTACAACAAAAAAACCCCATTTGAGTACGACATGCTAACTACTGACTCTTGGATAGTGATTGGGATATATTTAAGAGATGGACAGAATTTTCCTAGTGAAGGCTTTCCTCAGGGGGCTTCAAATATTTGTCAATGATGCCAAGATGCTCTGTTGTTAGCCATCAGATACTGTCCTGTAGCAAGATGGAGCAGGAAAAGAATTTTCTGAGCCTAATGATTCAGTCCTGCAGATACTTGCATGTGGATAAGACCCCTGGAGAATTCCCTGTGTCCACTGACACAAATGCAAATTACTGATGCCTGACCCAGAGAGACACACATATTAAATTTCTAACCATTTTTATTGAAAACGCAGGTGTACAGTAACCATATTCCTTTGTGTCTGAGCAGAGTTTGAAGAATCATTATTCGGAAAATGGAGGTTTTCATAAAAATATCAAATGGTCTTTCAGAGTTAGTAGGCATGCTTTGCATATAGTAACTATAAACAACAATGAAATTATGCAAAAATAATTATGGATGCATGCATCAGTTGAAAAAGGTTTCCTCTGAGATATTT
Organism: Pampusana beccarii; assembly: GCA_013399365.1. Taxonomy (NCBI): domain Eukaryota; kingdom Metazoa; phylum Chordata; class Aves; order Columbiformes; family Columbidae; genus Pampusana; species Pampusana beccarii. The sequence goes on from VWYH01005950.1 coordinate 249,520, forward strand.
CATAGCTGTTAGAACAGATGTTTCCCTCATAGTCTCTGGAGTCTTCAGGAGAACAGGCTAGAGCTGTACTCCTGGCAAGTTAAATTCCAGATAAGAACATTTCTAGTTTATCTTAAGAATCAGGTATTTAACTTTAATAACCGGTACTTAAAGTTGAGACATTTCAGAAAATGCTTATATATCCTTCCTCTGTAGTTTTCAAGCTGTAAGTGGTTAAATGAACAGTTGTCTCCTGGAACACTGTTATCAGGAATGCTATTTAAGTGATGGTTAATTTAGCCACCAAAACATGAAGTTCTATCGTCAGAAAAACAAAATTAGATTGGGCAGCATTTAGTGGAGTCCTCAAGACTGTGGCAACAGGTAGTTCAGAAATTAAGCACTGCTTTTAAAATAAAAGCACTGTCAGTACTCCAGCCTTTTTTCCTGACTATAGCAGCAATTTGATGGAGTTTTCTTGCAGGCCACACAACTGAAAAGTTAAGGGAGAGACACACTTCACTGACATCAGTAGCGAGCCTGCAGGATTTCACTGAATCCATTAAACCATTCAATGTCTGTCTTCCTTGATGGGATGGAAGCACATCAATAAAATTAATGTTTCTAGTTTTCAGCTGCCACATTCTAACACAGTTAATGCAGGCAGGATGAGCTGTGACTTTGTGGAATAATAAAATCTATTTTATCTACAGCTTATTTAATTTTCCTGTCTTGGGAGGCAGAAAACTGGACTTCTTTAAAGGCTGAAGTCTCTCCATGGTCAATGTGATAGATATTATACATATATGTATGTCTACACGTGTGTGTATATTCAGCAAAGTAAATACTTCAGGGTAACTATGTTGGTATGTTGTGACAATGAATGGCAAATAATAGTTTAATTTAGAAAGAGTAATTGCTATCCTAAGGTATTCCATTCTAGAATAATTTTTGCATCAGAGCTTTGCTAGATGGGTGTGCAAGGCACTTTTTATAGCTCTGTCATAAAGCGTTTTTCATTTTAATAAAAACTCTAAATCCTGTTATTAAAGGGAAAGGAAGAAACTACATGTGAAAAGGCTGTATGTAGTGCTTCCTACAGGTAGAGTTGACACCTGCATGCATGCACCGGAGGTGCATGAATTCCCTCATATATGTCAACAAACTGTTGATCTGAAAACATAATAATGACATGGATTTTGACATTATTTGAAAATTCTAGCCTGCTGTGGCTGAAATACTCATTCCTTTTGGTAGAATCTGACGTGATCTCTGTTTGCATTGACCCACTGAAAGAAAGCGGTGATCACAAATAGAACATTACAAAGAGTTTGTAAATGAGCATCATCCAACACAGCAATTATTTTTCTCAGTTGCGTTTGCTTACCCAGTTTGCTGTTTTTTCCCTTCTCTCTTCAAGTAATTGCTGCAAGGATTCTCCCAGGCCTCCTGCAATTCCAAACTGTTCCACGATGACCTTAGTCTTTCTAAATTGTTCCTCTGGCACCAAGTGTTTCATGCACTGTAGATACATGCGCAAGGTCTGTTGCAGTGGTGGGACTGGGAGTTTTGGCACTGCCTAATCATAAAAAGAAGAGATTAGCAAGTAATTCTATTTGTGCCCAAGCTGCCCTTTTTTCTTCCCCCTCTTCTTCTTCTTCTTCTTTATTTTTCTTCTGTTGCTGAATAATATATTGCATCCATTTTAAAATCTATTCTCTTTTAGAAGTTGACATTCCTGATTACTGCAAATGTAATTGTGTGACTTCAGTGGAGTTTCATTAGGTCTTAATTTGCCTGGATTTTAGGGCAGAGTATGCAGTTGTATGCAATACTGAAGCAGTGGTACCTCTCCGGTAGCTCTATTTTTTGGCCTTTGGCCAATGAAGATTTCAAATGGATAGGCCAAGAAACTAGTGGAAAACTGAGAATATTCCTTGGTAAAAATTCTAGAAATCTTAGGACAAACAGGCAGATAGGCATGATGCAAACATATAGTCTGAGCTAGACTCTAGCAGATCTTCTAATAAATCAGGGCATAGTAAAATAATGCATTAAGAGAAGTTATTTCATTAGTAAAGAAGGGCATTCAGCTTGTGATCAGTAAAACTGTGGGTTAATATTTGTCTGATTGGTAATATGACTTGTTATAAAATTGCAGAAATAGAAAATACACAATTCTACCTCTTTAGTAGCACTGACTACATACAATGCTCAATGAACCCTTTTTTTTTTTTACCTGCCAGACCTCAACTTTCAGCTAGTCTGGAACACTCCTAGAAGGCTTGATAGAACATTCCTGTTCATACTTGCTTTATCCTTATCCTGTTTGCAGCAGGAAAACAATAGTATCTGGGAAGAAAACAATCTCATGCTGTCCAAGCAATTAAGCTTCCTCTGTTTTTTAATGTGGAATTAACCAAGTCAAGTGTAATTAGTCATTTACAGGGGCAATGGGAATATCAAGCAAGAGTATAATCTGTGAAAGACTGGGAAATTGCATGAGGCTGTGATGCTCAGGAAGGTGGACATGTCTCCCCATTGAGAAATGGTCATCTAATTCAGCTATGCTTGTCCATTAGTGGTTAGTATAGACCATAAAGTTTTGGAGGGTTTACTTCTCTAATTTAATTTTTGCCTGCCTCCTAAAGGAAGTAAAGTTCAGATTTTGTTACTAGCTCTTGGTATAACAGACATTCATTTTCACAGAATTGCAGGACCATAGTGTGATTTCAGTTGGAAGAGATGTCTGGCAGTCACCTAGTCCCACCTGCTGCTCAGAGCAAGGCTAGCTGCAAATTCCTTTGCTAGTGCACGCAGGGAGGAGGGCCTGAAAAAAGTGCTCTGAAAAGGGCAGGGAGTGCGTGTCCTCTGAGCTCAAATACCAGCTCTGCCTTTTGACATCCACAAGAAAGTCAGTGCTGCATTATGTTTCCCTATCTAGAAAATGAAGATTTCAAATACTCATTAAAAGTGTGATAGGATTACCTGTTATTAATGGAAATGGAAATCCAGTCTATCCTGTAATGCACTCTGGGTGTCAGAAATAAAAGAATGGTAATTCTACAGTTTCAAGCTATGTTTAGTCAGGGCATATTTCTTCTGTCATTGATTTCCTGGTCAGTGGAAATACATGTGCCAAATTTTAATACCTGGCTTTGGCCCTGTCTTTCTGGATACGGTTACTGTGCAGTTCATGACTCTACTTAGGAAAAAAGCTTTAAACCCAAGAATTTGACTATTTATAGGCATACACATCCGGCATCTTTAAAACCCACTTGAAAATGAATCATGTCATAGTTTGATAATTCTGAACTATTAAGAAATAATTACATGACATCTTTGACTGTGTAGTACTGCATCTGCTGTTGTGTAGTAGTATTTCCCTTATTGGAATTCTTCACAGGATGTTGAGAGGAAGAGTGGTTTTGGATATGAGAAGCACTAATGTTCGATAAAAGTTCCCAACTGTAAGCTTCTGCAGGATAACTAGTGTTCCCTGAAATGAAGAAATCAGCTCTGGAACAGAGCTTCATTTACAATTATTAATTTACAGCATTAAAAGCTGTTAAGTCATCTATCTTCAACCTTTTTTTTTTTTTTCCCCCCAGAAATAATTACTTACTGTCTCATCTTTACTGCATGTATCTTTCTCTTTCTTCTGCATGTTTTTTTCTAGGACAGGCATTCCTGCATTTCTTTCGATATCTTTTGTTGAGGACAGAAATTGAAGCCACTTGGGGGCACTTATGAAGCCTCACGTCTCAGTTCTGGAAACAGAAAAGATTTAAAGTCCAGTCAGTACCCATTATTTATAATCAAAGTGTATATGGGGAGTATTCCCTGCACAAGCATACACAGAAGCTTCAGAATGCAAAACTGAAGAGAAAGAGAAGTACAACATCCAAAAGTAGCTGAACTGAGCCCTGTGGAGATTGCTCTGACATTGTTTGTCACATTTTGCTATAAATTTCTTTATCCAGAACTATCTGATGCACATAAATGGTCCCTTCTCAGCATGGTTTATTTTGTCACTCTAATTTACTTTGTAATGCATTGTGCCATGATCTACATGCTTTGTTAGCTGGAGGAAAGAGGTGACTTTTCTTTGAATGTATTTATGTTGACACTGGCAATAGTAAGGTTGCAGTTTTCTGTCTAAGGATCTTATATGTCCTGTCTTTACCATTTGATATGAAAGCACCGCAGTCTTTAAATCTATTTGTCACTGCATGGTTCCATGGACACAGTGAGGTGCTGTCATCTCTGCTTTAAAGATGTGGAAGCTGTGGAAAGGAGCTTGATGGAGATGTGCCTTTGTCCCCCGCAGGCTACAAGCTTGCAGGGTGCCAGTGCTTTGGGGCATAGCTCTGGGCTGGGGACCCTGTGAGCCTGCCTAGGCTGGCAGGCTTGCTGTGGGAGGACTGGGAGGGGTGGCATACACCACATTTGAGCAGCTTCACACAGTCTTTCCAAATAGCATATACCTATCCAGGGAGACGGCTTAACCTGCCAAAAGTCACAGAATTCATCTGTGACAGAGCAAATACTTCCACTTGTGTCTCTCTGGTATTGTGCATGTCCTGGTTTTCACTTCTAAAGATGCCTCTTATTCCTTTTCTGTACAAGAATAAGCTATATGGTGCACATATTTCTTCTGATATAATACTGCCCACACCAAGAAACTGTCTTTTGATTACAGTTCTATGGGTTCAGTCAGGTCTTGATGGATCACAGGCGTGTTTGTTGTGTTTTTTTGTTAGTTTTTGTTTTGGTTTTGTTATTTTTAATTTTTATTACTTTGCACTGTGTGTATGGAAAATATAAAAGACAACATGTGCTGACTAGGTTGAAAAGAATGTCATAGTTCCTTTCTGAAACCCTTGGGACTATACATTCAGTGCCATTGAATATTTCTACAACAGCTTTTAAAAATGATTTGGATAAAAACCTACAGTGTATGAAAGTGAGATGAGGAGTTTTGGTTAGCAGTGGGCAGGGATGGCTGTGCATTAGTCCTCTCCTGAGGAATCGGCCTGGCTACTCCAGCCTCGCGGCTTCAGAGTGGCTCTGCCAATGCGTATGTGGTCACTGACACCCTGTGTCGACCCTGTCCTCTCCCTGTTCTGCACTGGCGGCCAGTGGGGCCATGTGCTGTGAAGTAGGTTGTATAAGATCGAGAGATATCCCTGGGGCCCTGCAGTGAGCCGCACAGCAAACTCATGTTGATCTGTCATCTGCTCATGATTTCAACCCGGGTGAGAAACGATTTCCCTCATGGAAAGGCCACATTAACCCGCTGTGCTGCTCCGCTCCCTCTCATGTGCTACACAGGTCTCACCACTTAGCTGTGCATTCTATTCCTAGCAATAGAGGTTCAGAGCACTACAAATAATGGACACATCTTGTAACTCTTGGAAGACTGTGGTTTGCCCAGTTGTTTATGGGCTGGCCTCAGCTCCTCACCTGTGTTCAAATACAGAGCAGCCATTTTGTGTTCAAAGCCCCTATAGCTGTATTTCCCTAAAGGAAAAAAATCCTGCTGGTGTTCTTCTAACTGGGACTGTTGTTTTTTTCTTATGTTTTTTGTCAAACTGCAATATGGAGTCACATTGACTACAAGTCCATACTGGCTCTGTGTCTGTGGGAAATGCTACTGGTAACAGACTCACATATCTGTAAAATGAGTGTGTTAAAGAGTTTGCGGGTAATAGCCTGAACTGTGCTTTTCTCTGTCATAGGGATGAACTGAGGCTTTGTCTCTGGTTCGAGTGCTGCCAGCTTAGCATCACACCCAATCCTCTATTTGCTTAATAAAGGACAAGGAAACTGACACAAGAGAAAATCCTGCAGAAATTCAAGATGGTTCAACTTCAAAGTTGCTCACTTGGATGGGTGTGAGGTGCATTGTCAAAGTTATTAAGAAAAAAAAAATCCTAGCTCTTTTTATTTACAGCTGGCTTAGCTGAAGGGCTGGAGTGAGCAGCTTAGCAGGGTGGCTGCGAGTCACGGCAGGCTGGGGAGCCGGGTGGCCTTCCCCACAGTTCAAAGCGGCAGCTCAAATCCACAACAAAAAGCACTGATCTCTCTGTTAGCAGATAGCAGAGAAGGACTGAAATAAGCCCATGCGCTTATAGTTGAGTTCTTCATACGTTGTGGACTCGGGAGGCAGCTTGCTGTGTGTAGCGTTGTCGGGGCATTGCACTTAGCCTCTATCAATTCATCCTCACTCTCAGTGTTATCAGGAGGAAAAGCTTAAAGTTCTTAGGAATCCGTGCTTAAAGTTTGAGAGGAATGCATGCGTTATCAGGAATACATGTGTGAAGCGCTCACTGCTGCGGCCGTTGACATGATGAGAGAAGCCAGGAGCCGCCCTGTCGCCTGCCCTGAGCTCCCCGCGGGCCGCAGCAGCCCGGGGCCCGTCGCGGAGCGCTGACGCTCCGTCGGAGGCTGCCGGTGCGCCCCGAGACCTTCCCGCGCCTCAGCCCCGGGGATCCCCATCCCTCCTGAACCGCCGTCGCAACGGGACCCGCGGGCGGCGACAGCGGGGCGGCCCCGTGGGAGTAGCCGGTGCCACGGAGTTTGGCGAGGAGAGCCCTCTCGGCTCTGCTCCGCGGGACCCTCCGCTCCCGCTCCCTCGCTCCCGGGCCCGCGGCTCCCAGTCCCCGGCACTTGCTGCCCCGCCCGCCCGTACCTGCTCGTCGGGGCGCTGCGGAGCGGCTCCGCGCGTCGCGGCGGCTCTGTCCAAGGTACCGCCGTCCACTCCGTGGCCAGGTCCCCTCTGGGCAGGGGCGTGAGGAGCGCGGCTCGTCCCCGCCGCCGCCTGGCTCCTCCCCGCCCCGCGCCCCCGGCACCGCCCGGCCCGGTCCTGCCCGCCCCTCCCGCTGCGCGCAACAGGCGCTGCCGCCCTTCCTCTGCGCCCAGGTCGCGCCGATGTTTTTCGGCCCCTTCGGCAGGCTGTGCCTGTGGCTGTGCCTGGCGGTAGCACCAGTGCCGGCTGTGCCCGGGGGGGGCGGGAGGGAGCACCCCAGCAAATCCGGGCTCGCCCGCGCCCTTACTGCCGTCGGGGTCATCCGAGAGGCTCCCCCGCGGCGGCGGCAAGGGGAGCCCCTGAGTGTTACAGCTCTCGGTGACCCGTGTTGCTACGGGGATTGTCACTAGTGTCGAGCGGTGTCGCCGTGGGGCACCTGGCGCTCCTGAAAGCTCCGTGGTCGGACAGGGTGGGCGGCGCTGTCAGTGGGCTGCCGGCACCACGGCCGGGAGAGGCGGCAGCCCGCAATCGGGCGGCAGCAGTCCCGGGAGCTGCCTCCTGGCCGGCAGCGGCCCCGAGCCGGCGGCAGCAGCGGACCGCGTCGGGGCAGGAGAGGGGGCTGCCCCGGGGCGGCGGGCTAGAGGAGGCGCCGCTGTTGCCACTTCCCGCAAAGAGGGCCGTTGCGGTTTAGGGAAGCGGGATTCGGGTCCTGCCGCACTGGCCATGGCTCCTTCGCCGAACCCGCCATGCTAAAGCACCGTCGCCGTGTTTTCATGAGTTTTGCGCCGCCTGAGCAGCGACTCGGCCGCCTGGCCGGAGCTGCGGCGCGGCGGGGCCGCGCGTCTCGCGCCCCTGAGGAGGACCAGCGAACGGCTTCTCCGCGTCTCGTTCGCGGCGCCCAGCTCCCCAGGGACGGGTGGAAGCTCTTTAGTAGTTGTTGTGGCCGTTTATATAATTTTTCCTCCCACTTGAGAATATAAGTCATTTATTTTGTTTCCTAATGAGCTAGGAATTTAAATAAACGATTTTATATCAAGATAAATTTACAGGGTAAATTATGCACGCTGATTACATTGTGTTTGTATCGAAGGTTTCCACTTTTTGCAAAGGTTTGAAAGAAGCACTTCGTGCATCTTTTGTTTCGTTTAATCTCTGTCGGCTACATATAGGTGTGCATGTTGCAATTGGGGTGGCATTCAGAACCAAGAAAGGCGGTTTCCAGCGTTGTGTCTCTAACTACTGGTAATGTAATATTCGAAAATTGAAATTCATGATGGTGAGAATTAAAATTAAATTAGCGTGAGAATATGAGGAGCTGTTTTTAGGCGATCGATAGCATGTTTGCAGTGTTATGTTGTTTGCTCGGACCCGTTAACATATGTTTCGAAGAATGAATGAGAACATTTTGTACTGGGGTTTTCTCCTGGGTGATTTTGGTAACCGATGAGGTTTGTGTTACGAGGAATCGCTACCAAATGGGTTACACTGAGAATAACCAGCTCCCTCCCTCAAGCAGCCCTCAACAATGAAACAAAGGCAATCGATCCCCTTCAATTCTGTTTATTCAGATTGTATTATTGTAGTTTGGACTTCAGTATAATACAGTATATTGCACTTACCGGAGAGCAGCACAAAAGAGAAAAAAAGTACAACAGTTTAGTTTATTTCCAAGGAAGAATAAGATGTCGTGATAGTTGTTGCTCTTAAATATACGAAACCAACTGAAAATCTAAGTATATGTACACAAGATTTATGAAGTCCCTGAATATGCCATTCGAAATTATACACAGACTTTTTTGCTTTTCTTGTATTTTTTTATGTAGATACACAGTATGTCACACACAATTTCAGCTTGAGAAAACTTGGCACAATTATACCCCATCTATGAGGCTGTTGGTTTTTCTGGTTTGTATTTGGTTTGGGGTTTTTTGGTATGGTTTTGGGTTTTTTTGGTTTGTTTTTTTTTTTTTAATTGTCCCCCCCAGATTTATGCCAATGATTATTCAGATAATTTTATTCAGGATTTGTCTCCCCATTCCCCACTGCCTCCACCTTGCCGGAATGCCGAAGGAAATACTAATTAAAAATAGTCTAGAAGAAGAAAGCCATTACATCATGACAAAGGTTAAACTGTATATATTGCACATTGGTACAGAAACAAAATGCAATAATGCTTTCATCCTCCCCGTTCCCTCTCCCCCACAGGCCACTCTTTGCTCCTGGGGCTGGGCCATGTCAGGGAACCTAACTGTACTCATAGTCTGATGAATCCTCCTCAGACACCCCTGTCAGGTCTCTGTGGTAGGAGTCCATGCCATTCTCTTCTGTTTCACCCACTGGCCGGAGGCTTTTGCCCATGCCTTTGCGCTCCTCCATTTTGATGGTGTCATAGAGTCCCTTAGGTCCTTCTTCAAGGAGGATGTTCCTCTCTGAGTGAGAGGGTTTCATTTGGCAGACATTTTTGAGGAAGAGGAGGACAGGGGCGTAAAGCACATTGGCGAGCCCCATGCCCAGGTTGAGCTGTGCAAAGCCCATGGTGTGCACAATCTGGCCAGCCACAATGGGTCCCAGGGCATATGCCACAGAGTAGGAGATGTCTGCGATGGCGTAGACGCTGCCGTAGACAGAGACGTGGCGCACGTCCACCAGGAAGGCCAGGGTGGGCAGCAGGGCTGTGTCCACCAGGGCGATGCCGAAGCAGATGCCACAGAGGGGAACGATGACCTGCCCAAAATTCTTGCAGGCTGGTACTAGGCAGGAGCTGGCGCCGATGATGGCCATGCCCAGGGCGCCGTAAAACCATTGGAGGTGGGGGTATGCGGCGGCTAGTCGGACAGTGACGTAGACACCCAGCACGTGGGGGAAGAAGGCGGGCAGCCAGGTGAGGCCCACCTCCCACTCACTGGCCCCCATGGACTCCTTCATCCAGTTGGCAATGGTGGGCTCCAGGAAGGCCAGGGGGATGTTGCAGGTGGCCAGGGCTCCCGCCACCACAGCGATGTAGGGGTCGATCATTAGGCGGTGGATGGGGGTGCCGACGGGCATGTTGGCCCGTGCCCCGGTGGCGCATGGTGGCGCCAGGGCCAGCAGCAGCAGCCCGTCGAGGAGGCAGACACAGGCCAGCACCAGAAAGGGCACCCGCTTGCCGGCGAACTCGTAGAGGACGCCGCCGAAGGGGGGGGCGGCCAGGCTGCCGAAGGAGATGCAGGCCAGCGCCGTGCCCAGGGCGCGGCTCCGCGCTGGCTCTTCGGCGTAGCGGTCGGCGATGAGGGCGATGCCGGCCGTGTCGGCGAAGGCCGAGCCCAGACCCTGCAGGCTGCGCGCGGCGAACAGCGTCGCGTAGTTCTCCGCGAAGGCGAAGGTGGCGGTGGAAAGGAACATAACGGCCAGCCCGGCCAGCAGCGGCGCCTCGTAGCCCACGCGGTCGATAAGTGTGCCGCTGAGCGGGTTCACCAGCAGCTGCAGCATGGCCTTGGAGGCGAACAGCACCCCGATCTGCACGTCTTCGTTGCCCCCCGTTGCCGGCGGGTACCGTGCCGGCAGGAGGCTCCGGTTGCCGCCGCCGCTGCCGCTCTCGTTGCCCGCGGCGGGCGCGGACGGGCCGGCGGCGTTCCCCCCGCCCCGCATGGCCGCGATGTAGTCGGGGATGATGGGCACGATGACCATGTAGAGCATGTTGTCCAGCAGCAGCGC
>VWYH01005951.1:0-14178 GCA_013399365.1 Pampusana beccarii
AAAGACACCCTTTGAGTGGTCTTGGAGCTGAGAGTCTGTAACTGGAGCCCTTTCCTCAGACATGAACTCTGTCTAAGGAGACTTCCTGGGATTGAGAGCACCTCATCTCTTCATTTGAGTGAGTGATTATTTACTGGATGTATCTTTGAATTAGTCTTCACCTAATCTAGGTGAGTGATTATTCCTTGTGAGTACCCTGAAATAAGAGGCCTCTAGTTTTGTTTCTTGTGAGTAACTACATGCACATTGTGGATCCTCATTATTCTTATGTTATTTTATTCAAATAATCTCTTTAGCTGATATCTGAACCTGTATTTTATGTTGTCAGAGCACTAAATGTGTGTAACACCGTTGAAATGGAATGATAGTGTTCATGAGTGGACTCAAGTGAAATAGCATCCTCAGCTAACGTGCAAGGCCTGATGTAGGATTTAGCCAGTACCTTGCAAAACAATTGCATGATTTGTAAGAACTAGCACTGTAAGACATAATAACTAATATTACCTAATAGCATAAAGTGATTAGATCCACAAACTTGGTTTTCAAGCCTCAATCTGCATATACGGGTTTTTGTGGGAATTGGATGTGTTTCTGTAATGTTTTTTCTTGTAGTCTTCTGAATTATCTGGAGAATGATACAGAATGCAAAGAAGAATAAAGCCAGGGTCCTTGCTGCATTCATTGAGAACCTGATGTTCCAAAACAAAAAAGGGGGAGATGTGGGAAAGCAAGATATGTGGTTCCGGCTATCTGGATGATAAAGGAAGATCAATACTAACATGACCATCTGGACGGTGAAAGAAATAGTACTAACATAATTAGATCATAGCAAAGTATAAAGGGCCTTGGACAGACTGTGTTGAAGTACATTTCTCATAATTGTAAAGAGTGATAGCCCAGACTTTTGAGAACGGCATCTCGGGCTGGTTGTCCACCTCCAAGTGCATGGGATATGTGAATGTCCTTGGGTCTGATCTGTGAATGAGTGGGAATGTAACTGAAACAAATATAACATGAGTGTGGTGCGTTTTTAATAACAATTATTGGAAAAACATCTTATGTAACATCTTAGTCCAGGCCTGTGTCTGTAAATCCTATAAATTGTCAACGGCTAATAAACAGGGCCTCAGCCTGGCTCAGCTCTCTGCTCGGTTCTGCGTCTTTCCCTGAACAGGATCTCTGCCTGTGTGTGCACCCTTGTCTGCATCCCGATATGCGTTGTTCCTCATCACCGCAATATTTTGGTGAAATGTTAATGGCACTAGATGAGGATATTACCCCGCTGTCTTGACACCAGAACAGATGGATGTGACAACCCATACCAAGATGTAATTCCACTATCGATTGAAGTGAGCAACCCCACAGCCTGTGGCAAGAAGCCTCGTGCTGGAGATGGGGTCATAACTATTTCGAGGCGATGAATGCTATACTGTCTTCTATGGAAAATAATGGAACTTGCATTTATGGTCTTTCAATGATGGTAAGTGTGATCAAGAAGGTGCATTCCCATTCAGCCCTCTAATTGCAAAGTTCTACACAAGGCCCTCTAATTTGTTTGGAGAATTCATGGAGTATTAATTCAAGACACTGTCAGATTCATTATATGATCACTGTCACAAAGTTGTGAAAAGCACCATATGAATTAGGATATTTGGTCAGTAGAAACAGAGTAAATAAAAGAGCATACACTTGAGAACTAAGGCAGTCGCCTTATATTTATACTTACATTTATATTTAATATTTGCGCGTGTATCAAATATTATTTTCCCCTCAGCTTTATTAAAGTTTGCTGACGCTAAAAAAGTGTGTCGGCTGCTGAGTTAAAGTGAGAAGTTCAGACATTAGATAGCTTCTTATCAGCCTTAGCAATCGTAAATATTCCTAGTATACATTATTGTGATATATTTACTCAGAATTAGGATGATGCTGATGTTATAACTGCCCTCCTTCAAAGTCTGCATTTCTGTCCATATCATCAGCCAGTTCCTCCCTGTTCCTCACTCTAGGTCCTGGTGAATCAAATGTTGCCTCACCTATTCCATGTAGATAGCATCGGGGCAGACGAAACTTGTAAGTATCTTTGTTTTCATGGAGTTTCTTCCTTGTTGGTGTAGTTGTATGGGAATGTAAACTACTCTTATCTTAAACATTATTCCTTTTGGTTTTTCATTTTGGCACTAAAACTCCAGTCTGTTTACAATTTTTCCCACAGAATTATTCTGCAGGAAGAAATGATCAGCATCGTGTGTAAAAAGATTTTGTATGAGCAAGGATGGATGGGAGACCAGTTATTTGTTGCCAGGGTAGGAATGGTGTTATGAGTCAGACTGCTGCAGTTTTAAATTATGTTGCAGCACCGCATATTCCAGAGCAAGATGAAAGATCAGCAGCTCCAAGCAGTGGGATAGAAATGCTCTCTTAGTATCCCATGCACTATGTGATTTTTCAGATAGGCAACACAGAGTGTCTCCAGGGGCAGCAAAAGCAAGCTTACACCTGAAAGATATCTTGGACTTGGTTTCTGTTGCTGGATGTTGCCACAGCTGATGTATATTCCTTTATATTTGTCTGACACTTTGAACATTATGAAAAGGAGAGAAAGGAGTTGTTATAATTGTGGGAAGGGACCTATGCAAATATTTTGCCATACCTTTCGAAAGAACAGCAGCAATTGAAGATTTATGTCCTGTTTCTTTCTGCTTTTCCCTTAACTACTTGGCTGAATGAGATGACTATTTGTAGCTGGCACACAGTTCTAAACTCAGTTTCATACTTGATTTCCAGATGAGTTCTGACTTTAAAGGAGCTCATGGTCTTTTAAAGATGCATCATTTCAACAGAAAAACAGCAGCTGGAAGAAAAAGAAATTGTGTCGCTGACTTTACCCTTGCTCCTCTCTGCAACACTGAATAGTTTCCTTGATACTGCACTCTTCTCACAGCTTCTTAGAGCTCCGAGATCCAGTGCATGCATACTCCTTCTAGAGCTCAAGTGCTGAGTTTTTTCCCTTTGGTTCAAAGGCACCCCAAGGGTCTGAGGTGTTTGTACCAAAAAATAGCTGCACTTTGTAGCATAAGCATTCATGGGGCCACTACTCCATATAAAATACTGAAAATACATGAAGCATACTAAAAGCAGAATTAAGACCAAGAATGTTGAGAAGTAGGATATGAAATTCTCGTGAAGAAGATTTGAGACATCTGTACTTAGACATAGTGTCTCAGGCAGTTGTGAGAAAGATAACAGGAGGTGAAAGCTACGTCTTGGCCTTTCTGGGACACCATGGGGTGTCTGGTTTGCCACATGGTGTGTGCATGTGCTCTACCTTGAGAAGGTAATGCTCTTCAAACTTCAGTGAATGTGTATCAAAGGTAAGATGTTGCATTTGGAGAGCGGAAGCACTTAAGTGTGTAACATGAAGGACCATTTGGGGAGATAAACTGTTAACTCGAAACATGTCTTACAGCTAAGGCTTGAGTTGCAAATGCATGGGGATTGACTTAATGAAGCAGGCTCCTTCATCAAACAAAGCTGCTGAATAAATCTCAGGGTGTTAGCAACACGTCAAGGTCACATACCCCCAAGAAAAGCTACTGCATGCAAAATAATGGGAAAGAACCTGGCCTCAAATTATCCTGCAGCAGGGGATAAAATGTTTAGGCAGCAGCAAGCTGAGGTCTGTAAAGGCACCTAACTATGCTACACACTGAACGGATTGCTTTATAGATTGTCAAAAACTTTAAACAAATCCTAGGTATGGGACGTGAAGGGCTTTTCTGAGAAGTGCTTTCATGCTTTCAATACTTACAATGCTTTTTGAAATGCATGAAAGCAAGCTTACACTTGGTAGGTTAGTAGTACAAAGCAAGAATAGGAACAAAAGACACATCAAGTGGCCACACTTGGTGAGGTGGAGAATTTCCAAGGAAGTTCTAAGGAAGAAAACTGATATCTCCGTAAGAAACTAAAAGAAAAAAAAAACCCACCATAAATTGCTCAGGAAACTATTTTAATCTGTTAGGCCAGCTTCAGAATTCTTCCATTGCAACGCTACTAACTTCTTTAGGATCCAGAGCAATTTTCTCTTTAACAGAAAAAAAAATCTCCATGTAAGGAATCCATACTACAGGAGCTGTGAAGAAAGAACGTTTTGGAGCAAATAGGAAAATTTTGTCGAAATAAGCAACTAGAAAGAAAAAAAACACTCTTAAAAAGGCCCCACAAACCTGGATCTGCCTCACTTTTATGCAGCAATACTTTGGTTGCTAATGAGAGATTGTAGTTGCTGATATCCAGTAGTTATTATTTGATAAATGCATGGACAAGAATGGGTGACTTTCATAAAAATTTCATTGTGGGTGCTGACCTTCGCTATCTTTTCTATTTTCTATTTATATGCAGTTCTCTTACCCAAGGAGAGATTCTCACCAATCATTTTCTGTGCTCATCACACCACTATATTTACAGGTCATAAAACGGATTGGTATAAGAAAGAAAACCTGTGATTAGGGCACATGACTGCAGGAGAAACTCCTGGTTCTGGTCACTGGTTCCAGATTGATTTCTGTACCTTATGCCCAGCCTAGGCCTGGGAGCAGCAGCAAGAGCCCTTCTTTTCAGGCAGCTTTTCTAACAAAGAAGGTTTAGTAAAATCCCTTGGAAACCCTCGTCCAGCGACACATGTAAAGGTGCTACATTCCTGCACCATGCGTCCAGTGCAAAACAGAGCTGTGAGGCATCAACACAACAATGTGTTCAAGCACTGATGAGGTGAGTTTGGACCTAAGTCAGACTAACTAATACTATGCTTTCGTGTTGCAGAATATTCTGAGTCAGTCTGGCATTTGTTGGCAAACCATCAGTCATCTCAGGCTTGTGCTCTGTTGGTGGCTACAACCCAGCTATTGGTAAACTTTGTCTTACCTGAGGGGAACTGGGATACTCAGAAAGCATTCTATGAAAAACTTGACTGTTATCCAGGAAATTCATGTTTTGCAAAGTATCTCAATAGCCTGAAGTAAACAGAAAATTGTCTTGTCTTTTTTTTTTTTTTTTTTTAATTCACAGGCCAAATCACCTCCTTCCTTTTACAAGGTGAAGCAGATGACAACTGAAGAGCTGAAGACAAGCTTCTGTTCTTGGTACTCGTAAGTACCCTTTAACTCTAATGAGCTGTAAACAACTTATGTTCATTTAGTAGATATGGTTTGAAAAGAACGGAACTTACGTATTTTTCCTAATGGAATGTTGCTCAAGAAATTTACACTTCAGCATTTCGTGTGACTTGACTCATTTTACTTTCTGCCAAAAATCTATTCTGACTGGTCACTAGAAATTTTATCCCATATTGAATGACTCTTCTAGATACCTTTAATATATCAGTTACTAATTCCAGTTTCATTTCTCTGTGGACCATTGATACTTCTTCCTCTGCAGTTAGCAAAGTCTTATATCTGCTTTTTAATATAAAGTCATCTCATCTTTAATTGCATCCAATCACATATGGGGAATTTAGGAGCTTGCCTCCCTGTAAAAGTTTAAGGAAATTAATTTTGTTTTAAGTTTGTAGTCATGAACTTAAACATGACAGGCTGGCTATCACTGTTTTGGATAGTCAGTCAGTTTGGAAATATTCCCAACTTCTCCAGTTCCAAAGACAGGAAATACAAGTGGATCAGAATTATTTCCATTGTGATATCTGTTCTACTAAAACAAGTTGGTATTTATATATTCATTAATCTCAGGACTCTTGCAACAAAATCTTCTGATACTAAGATAGAGTTCAGGGCTAGCTGCTCTAGCGTGGGTCTACTGAAGCTGTAAAAGATGAAATGGGTGTAGCGGGAGCTGAAAGTCGTATTACTGGCACAATATTTATCTGCCTAGCTAAGGTCATTGATGGACGTAAACTATTTCAAAAATTCAGTTTCTGCTTTATTTGTGCCTCTATTAAGTGGTCTGCAGCATATTTCAAGATGCAGGCATAGATGGCAAAAACATTAATCGGATTATATAAATGAATGCCCGTACAGTTTAATACTATATGCTTGTGTTCAATTTTATTAGTGAAGAATGTACCCTTTGCTCTACCCAGGCTATTAATTATACTGCCTATGCCCAAACCTGAGACTTGAGGCTTCTGCCTTTTACAAATGAAGAAAAAAAAAACAAAACAAACCAAAACATACTTAGATGCAAAAAAAATGGTGTGTAATTTCATAGTAATATTGATTTTTTTTCTCAAAACACAAACCATTATTTTAATGTCTTATGTTATCCTTTTAATAGGAGCTGAAAACTTAAAAGTTCTCTCTTTAAATATAAAATTTTTAGTGGGACGTCAGCCTGTTTGTGCTATATTCCAGTTATATTAGTACATGTAAAGTGTGCAAAATATCCATTATGTGGACACAAAAACCTGTACAATCTGCTTTTTAACAGATGATGGAGAAAAAAAAAGTGCAGGTTTCTGTGTTAAGACAGAAAAAGAAAAGATGTCATCAATATTTCCAGGTGCTAAGTTTCACCGAGCTCACAGGGCAACTCCATGTACATGGGTACCAAGCAAGGCTGGGAGCATCTGTGAGGAGCGCACCTCCCTAATGTCCCCCACAAGGAAATTTTTCCCCACTTGCCACTGCAAGACCAAGTCTGCAGGCAGGTGCACTGAGACCAAACACGCTGAACTGGGCTTCTCCAAAACCACAGGCATTGAAGCAGCATCACTTGCCTCCGCAGCCACACACCTAGGGCCCTTATCTGGGAGGAAGCTTCAATAGGTGCTCTGGGAATATTTGAGTAGTGTTTTTGTATTAACTATTAATCAGAGGAAGAAACAGAAGTTCTGTCTTCCACTGCCTGCATTAGTGCCCTAATGAGTCTAGAGGGTCATTCTCAAGCTCCCTTTTTGCCCCCATGAATATTTGACACGTGCAACAGCTAAAGTAGTAGTGCATGGTAAAGTCCAGCCCTGGAACACCTCCCAGCCAGATAATGCAGCAGAAATGTCAGTTCACATCATCCCAGAGGAAGAAGGGGCAGGAACCTGTGCTCACCTCCTCCAACGTGTGTGTTGCAAGCCCAGGCAGCCAAACAGGAGCCTGGTCAAGACGTAGTTCCCCTCTTCCTTTCAGAAGCAGACCCTCTGCCAGCCAGATCAGGCAGATTACTGAGTAACCTGTCCTCAGCTGTGCTTAATTTTCCGTGTTTCTTCATGTAGAAAGAGCCACTGGGCTCCCCTAGTACCAGGTGAGGATGCTGCCAGGTGGCAGCTGTGGGCTCATACCTGAACTTGGGAACAGAAAATGCTGCCCTGGTGCTCTCCTCACACAGCTGCCATTTTGCTTGATTACATGGTTTCCCACACACCACACATTCTTATCTTAGGTTTCAGTGACTTTCAAACCTTCCTTCTGTATTTATCCAGTCAGTATTGCCAGTGCCTGTTTAACATCCCTGCACTGGGTGCAGGTGGCGATGTTTTGATAACAGAGGGTTTCAGGGATAAGGGAAGGCTGGGGCTGCTGCATTATGGACAGAGTCATTCCCAGCTGGTTCCAGCCATCCCAACAGACCTACCACAGGACACGGCTGAGCCGCTCAGCCAAGGTGGTGGCATCTCAGGGAAAAAGTGTTTCAGAAAGGGCAAAAATTCCAGGGAGTAGAGAGGAGTCAAAGTGTTAGAAGTTAGAGTGTTAGAGTGTAAGAAGCAGCAGAATGAACAACAGCATCAGAGAGGGAGGTAGAAGAGGAGGTTCTCCAGGTGTCAGAGGAGACATTTCCCTGAGGCCCATGGAGAGGAACCCCATGCTGGAGCAGATACCCACACTGTAGCCCGTGGACGACCCCATGCCAGAGCAGTCGAATGTTCCCTAAAAGAACTATAGTCTTTGGGGGACCCACGTTGGAGCAGGTTTATCCTGAAGGAATGCAGCCGGTGGAGAGGACACACTTCGGATCAGAAGTAAAGTGTGAGGAGAAAGGAGAGGCAGAGAAGAGCTGTTACAGACTGACCACAGCCCCCATTCCTCATCCCACTGCACTGCTCAGGACGGGGCGATAGAGGAGTCGAGAGAGAAGGACTGAAGTTGAGCCTGGGAAAAGGCAGGGATGGAAGGTTTGGTTTTTGATTTTGATTTGTTTTTTTCTTTTTTTTCCTCCTCACTGTCCAAATCTATTTTACTTGACAATAAATTAAATTAATTTTCACCAAGTCGAGTCTGTTTTGCCCACGACAGTAACTAGTAAGTGATCACCGTGTCTTTACTTTCACCCATGAGCTTTTTCATCTTATTTCCTCCCCTATCCTGTTGAGAAGGGGGAGAGAGAGAGCAGCTGGGTGGGTGTCTGGCAGCCAGCTGAGGTCAACCCACCACAGTCTCATAGTCCACTGTCCTGAGTTCATCTAAGACCGTGTTCCGTATGCAGAACCTATTTTCCAGGAACTTTTAATGGGATTTTCATGCTCCTGGCTATTTTGTTTCCCCACCCAGACATTGCTTCATTTACAGTTAAGCCTCTGAATTGCTCTAGTCAATATCTTTAAACACAAATGAACTAAATTCAAGCCTATACTTGAATAAAACCTGCTCTTATTGTTTCCTTCTGAAGGAAAAACCCTTCAAGGATTAAATGCTTTGCAGCTTCTCTGCCTGCATCTTTATTAGGCAAGTATATAAGCATTCCTAGATCTCTTTGAAAGACAGAAACACCTTAGTTGCTGAAGTAGCAACAAGCTCACATCTATAGCTTTAATTATTAGAGGCAGTTTGCAAAATTCTATGGCAAAGATTAATTTTTTTCATAGTTGGAATCTGAGTCATACTTTTTCAATGACGAGGTGCAGAGTACACGATGCCCATCATTTGGCCTGTAGAGTATGAAGCAATAACAACATGCAGCTGATGGTCACTGAGCTGGTCTTTGTCCCTCAGAAAAAGGAACTAATATGATAAAAATACGTATTTACATATACTTATGTTTATAGAATATATTTTTACCTGACTATCCACTATTATAATTCATTGGTTTTGCATAAAACAACATTGCTGTTTTTCACAGCTTGGCTAATCTGGGTGGCAAATAAACACCTAAAAGTACAATATTCAACATTCAGCTATAGTAGGAGATGAATTATTTAAGGTTAATAATTTCCTTGGCAACACAGAAAATATCATTTCCTATTTTGTCTTGCTACAAGCCTCATGTGTCACCTTAGGTAAAATACTCAATACCATCATGTTTCCCTTTCCCCGTGCAATAGTTAAACAATGATCTTGACATAGGATATTTATTTGGGAGGTTTTGTTCAATTTGAAAACTGATATGCTTAGATAAAAAATACAAAGTGAGTATAATCACGGTTTTCTGTGTAGTAATAATAGCTGCTCTGGCAACAACTACAAAAGAATGGAATTTTAGAAATTCTGTGAATTTCGTTAACCAGATCTTTGCTCTTTTATTTCAGAAGTCACAATTCACCTTTCCTATGTAGTTTTACTAGCCACCCTTAGCATATCATAGAATCATGGAATCATAGAATTATTTAGTTTGTAGAAGACCTTGAAGACCATCAAGTCCAACCATTAACATAGTACTGCCAAGTCCACCACTAAACCATGTCCCTAAGAGCCACATCTATGTGTCTTTTAAACATTTCCAGGGATGGTGACTCAGCCACTTCCCTGGACAGCCTGTTCCAATGCCTGACAATCCTTCCTGTAAATAAATTTTTCCTAATAGCCAATCTAAACTTACCCTGACACAACGTGAGGCCATTTTCTCTTGTCCTTTTGCTTGTTACTTGGGAAAAGAGATCAACACCCTCCATGCTACAACCTCCATTCAGGTAGTTGAAGAGAGTTATAAGGTCTCCCCTCAGTCTCCTTTTCTCCACATATGCCTGTCTTGAAGCTACATTATTAGTACTGTCCTGCTTTCATTTCTCACCTCACAAGATTCTCTTCATATTATTTTATGTTAGCTATGTCATTTGGTTATTCGGCCTACTTCAGGTTCTACATTACATTGCTACTTTTTCAGTAAATGTAAAAAAGGACTGCAGTAGAAAATAGAGCAGCAGTGTCTTATGTAGTATAGGTATACGCTGAAGATGCATAGGAGTTAACCTTACAGAAGTTCCCGTAAGTTGATAAGAGGTGGATATACTGATAAAAGCTGTCTAAAGCAAACTACCGTCAATAAATTCTGAATCAAGTCCTTCAGCTCTTAGGACATTGGTCACCAAACCTGGGGTTTGTAGTTCATCCACTAGAAAAAAGAACAGCTGTCATTGCTGTAAACATTTTGGGGTTTTTGTATCTGTTTGGCAAGAGGCCTATACGCTGCACCAGGCTACGTATACACCAGGGCATTGAACAGGTTTGCTGAAGCATTTGCTATAGAAGGATAGACGGAGCTGCGCAATCAGCCCTGCTGCTGCCTCTAGTTGTGGGAAAGCCCAACAGCATCAGCCTGTTGGCTCCTCCTCCTCCAACTCAATCCAGCTGTGAAAACCCCTAGCTGGGGTTTGTGCTATGCAGCTGCTTATTACTGTGATTAAAGAGGATAAGCTGCTGTCTGCAAGCATGCAGGAAGGCTGCACATTTTGGCACATGTTGGATACCCCTGGTATCCCAAAAGAAAAGAAGCTGTTTCCTAAAGGCTGGGTTTCAGCAAAAGGGAATATATTTAATTTGTTCTTTTTGTACATGCTAGTAAATATTCATCAGCTAACCCCACCTAGAGTAAGTATACAATATTTTTATTTATAGTTAAGTACCTGATAATAATTGGCATATAACAGTGACTTTAGGAAATATAGATACCCTTGGTACCTTGTTTTATAGAGGGACACTGTGTTAATCTCCTGGAATAATTCTCAGTGCTATACCAGAAGCTTGATCATAGTAGCATCTCTGTTGTTACAGAGCACACAAAAAAGCTCTACTCAGCCCCACTGACGTGGGACATCTACGGACTGTTCAGGAGTAGTTGTGTTTTCGTTTGGTTCGTTTGGTTTTGTTTGTTGTTTGATTGGTTGAGGTTTTCTTGTTTTTATTTTTCATGTGTGTGTGTGTGTTTTGTTTCTTTTCAATTATTAATTTGCTATTACTCTTATTGAAAAAAATGGGGCAAGGGAATTCTTTACTGGGATAGACACATTAACCTATGAATGTAAAGAGCATAAGCTGAAACTTCGAATTTGGGTCCTACAAAAACTACGCTCCCACATCTTCCCAGCCAGCTATGCAGATCAAATATCACCGTGCACACATGGATGCTTAGACACTTACGTCACGACACCTGTACAAGTGCCTATTTTACAACCACATTCCAAATATTTGCACTAATATTTTAGGTACAGTCTGTCTTCTCCCTTGAGTTTGTTATCCTGAGAGCTGTTTTTAAATTGAGCAGTTTAAAAAAAACCACAACTTTTAAAATTATTGTTCTCCCAAGAGCTATAGTCACATCACATTTTGCTAAATTCTGTAAAAATAGATTCAAGAAAAAACAATGTTGTCCCAAAACACCTATAACCTATCTATAGAGTGAAAGAAAGGGAGGGCATATGTGTGAGGTATCAGAAACCATCAGATGACACAAACATTTGAGTTTTAGAACCAAGCTACTTTGGCCCAGATATTTTTTTCGTAATGTACTTGATGATTTATGATAGTACAAAATGGTGTGCTTGCTTTGTTTGTTTGTTTGTTTGTTTGTTTAAATGACAACAAAAAATCCCCAGAGATATCTTACAAGCACTTGTCAAAGAAAACAAGGAATTCTGCGAAAGGAGATGGAAGAGGAAAGGAAAAGCCTCGTGAAAACATTTTAAAATTTCTTGAAGGCCTTTTCCAGTAAATGAAAGGCAGTATTGTCCCTCTAGGTCTGAAACTCTGATATTTCCAGAATTCAATCCTTTTGAATGGCATTAGTACTGATTTTACGGTTTTCAGTTACTGGTTTTGGCAGGAAGGCAATGTGCAAAGCAATTCTTAACCATATTTTAATGCAGGTGAGGAAAGATTTTCAAGGGCAAAATCAACATTTTTGTCCCCAGCTCTCAACTATTTCAAATAAGAGTTAGTCACGTAACGGCCAATGTTGCTTTTGAGAAACTCTTCCTTTTTTTTTTTTTTTTTTTTTTTTTTTTTTTTTTNTATTTTCAGTCCCTTCAGTTACATGAGGTGTACCATCAGCTGCCTGTCTGTTTGTGAGGATATTAAGAGCAGTCACTGTCAGACTAGTAGAGCCATGCAAGAGTCTGTTTACCAAGGTAAAAAGACAACTAGGAAATTGAGCTGGGATTATAAATAATCTGAATCCTCCAGAGCTCCATGCAGTGAGAGGCATTTGCCATTCATACTTGCTAAGCAGGAGCTGAGTGGCTCTTGAAACCAGCCTAACCACTATCCTGAAACACTGGAAAAAGACTCAGCAGACATTTCTTCTCTGGATTCTGTGTGAGCAGCACTCTGACTACTTATTTGTAGCTCACTGCTCTCTCATGATACCCTCTAAGTGTTATTTGGCTCATGTTTCTTCTTTCATTCCCAATGCTGTACTCTGCAACTGGATCTCAAAGACACAGCCTGGCAGAGAGAGGTATGAGTCAGACTACAAACCAGCACACAAAATTTACGTGCACTGTCCTAACATCCTGCTTATGTATAACATGCATGTGAAGCCTCTGCCTATTACTCAGCACCACAAGTAAGTGGCAAAAGGAAGAATACACTTTGAACAGGACAAGAAATTTCTCCAAGATTTCCATAGTCATACAGATAGAATACAAATAAGAGATTAAAATGTGATAGGGACACAGGAATCACCACAATGGATCAGCACAATACCTATTTATCTTAGTATCCACTCACTGACACAGGACATGGAGGAGCTAGAACTTCCCCTTAGAACAGTGCAGCTGAGAAAGGGAAATGTATACAGTTTTTTCTACGTAATGTTTTGTTATTCAGGTATGCTTTATTGAAGGACGTTATCAGATTCTTTGACTTATAGCAAAGGTTGAAGTGGACGTAGAATTATAGAAACGTAGGTTCATAGCATAGTTTGGGTTGGAAGGGACCTTCAAAGGTCATCTATTCCAACCCTCCTGCAATGAACAGGGACATCTTCAGCTAGATCAGGTGGCTCAGAGCCCTGTCCAGCTTGACCTTGAATGTCTCCAGGGATGGGGCATCTACCACCTCTCTGGGCAACCTGTGCCAGTGTTTTACCAGCCTCACTGTAAAAAATTTCTTCCTTGTGTCTAGCCTGAATCTCCCCTCCAGTAGTTTTAAACGATTGATTACCCCTTGAACTGTCATAACAGGCACTGCTAAAACATCTGTCCCCATCTTTTTTATAGGCCCCTTTTAAGTACGGAAAGGCCACAAGTCTTTCTGGACCCTTCTCTTCTGCGGGCTGAACAGCACCAACTCTCTGTCTGTCCTCACAGCAGAGCTGTTCCACCCCTCTGATAACTTTTGTGGCCTCCTCTGGCCCCTCTCCAACAGGACCGTGTCTTTCCTGTACTGAAGGCTCCAGAGCTGGACGTGGGACTCCAGGTGTGGTCTCACCAGGGTGGAGCAGAGGGGTAGAATCACCTCTCTCAACCTGCTGGTCACGTTCCTTTTAATGCAGCCCAGGATACAGCTGGCTTTCTGGGCTGCAAGTGTACGTTGCCAGGCTCATGTCTAATCTTTCATCTAGCATTACCCCCAGGTCCTTCTCTACAGGTCTGCTCTCAGTCCCTCTGTAACTAAAAGTCTGGGTTTCCATGCCTAGTTGCCCCCTGTTATTTTTGCTGTTTTTTCACCAAGCTGAACTAGGATTCTTTACACTGATACCTAAAAATGGATTTGGAAACCTAGTGTCAGCTAGATGCATTAGAAAGTCATTGCCTAGCAGATACACAGAAAAACGTAATTTAATTGCATGCTGTATCTAGTGGAGTGCCTCAAGGGTCAGTACTGGGGCCAATATTAATATATTCATCGATGACTTGGATGAGGGAATTGAGTGTACTATCAGCAAGTTTGCTGATGACACTAAACTGGGAGGAGTGGCTGACATGCCAGAAGGCTGTGCTGCCATCCAGAGAGACCTGGACAGGCTGGGGAGTTTGGAAGGGAAAAATGTAATGAAATATAACAAGGGAAAGTGTAGGGTCCT
>VWYH01005951.1:18797-117040 GCA_013399365.1 Pampusana beccarii
CACAGCAACCTTCTTTTCTCTTTCCTTTGTCATATGCCAGGCCATGCTGCCATGGTTCCCTTGACTCTGAAATTATAAAACTGCCTAGTTTTCTAGATGGGTTCAATTAAGGCTTAACAATATTAGGTTTGAGCATTTCTTTTAAAGAATCTAAATCACCCAACACCTGTGCTGGGAATAGAGAATGTTATTGCCTCCTCAAGAGAGTCAGTGTCTTTAGAATAGTGGGACAGGAGTAGGAAACAGGAGACCTACAGGTCTACATTTTCCTAAATGCATGTTTAAGGCTCTGCTGGTGGATTGGAGAAAGAGACATGTTGAGAAGTAGAGAATACAACAGAAGAAAGGACACACCTACATCAAATAAATATTTTCTCCTCTGAAAGCTTTTTCTTNACCGTGAGAGGAGCAAGACTTAATTCAGTTGTTTTGGAATACTTACCTGAATGCAAATTATTGTCATCTGCTTACTAATTGTTTTCATTCCTGATTATGTTGCATAAAATTCATGGTTACTGGCTCTAATAAATAACATGAGGAAAATAATTTCCTGACTCTGGCTGTATGTTTATTATTTACATACCTGAATACAGAAGAAGGTGTGTTTCTTGTATGTACACACAAAGCAACTATGGCCTGTCAGTGCATGGGAACTATCAAACCTTAACCCCCATATGTAGAGAAACTTTTCCAGGATGTGATACCCCAACGGATGTTTACAAGTAGAACAATGAATTCATCTAAGAGATACGTTTTGTATTTTCCACCTAATTGTTCTCAAGCAGCTATTTTTGCAGTTAGTAACTTGCAGACCAACAAAAAGAAAAAACAAAAAAACCCACAAAAAAACCAACAACAAAAAAGAACAAACAAAAAAACCCTCACACAAAACAGCCAGCTGAAAAAAAAGAACAACAATTTAAAAACGTTTAGAAACATTTTGGCTTTTGATTTTTGAGGTCATACCAGTGAAACAGGACTGCTAAAGTTCTGATGCCATACTTGCTTATTTACATGCATTACTTTGTCTTAGCAAATGAAGGTGCAGATGGAGGGAGAAACAATCTACCAAGGACTTGGCTGAGTGAGACACAGCCTAGGAAGGTACTGGGCAAATTACTCAACATTACTCAAACAATGCAGCTAATTCCTATTCTACCACACCTTTGTTATTCCAATCCCAATTGTCTCAAGCAGAGTCTTCAAATCGCAGTGTATTTTGCAATCAGATTGCATGCCCAACAGACAAAGATGAGATCAGACTCCGGACTTTGGCCCAAGTGTTATTTGGTTTTGAGTCTCCAGGGATGCCCTCACCTTCTGTGTTAGTCATTCATTCATTGTGGCTGTTTCACTGGTCAGAAAATGCAGCAGGAAAGACAGTAACCTCTTTAAGCTTTTTAGATCTTTCTGTCAAGATGAATGCTTTAGCTGTGTAGTGGGATTCACAAGCATTCTCTCTTGGACCAGGATTTCTAAATTTAACTTATTTGAGTATTTCAGCCTTCTTGTCCTGACCCACAACCCTGGACTACCACAAGTGGAAAAGTCCCGAAGGATGGGGACATCTAGTTGGGGGGATTTTACAGTATGAACAGATAAACATACAGAATTAAACTTTCACTAAAACTAAGCTCAGGTAAATCCAATTGTTTTGTCTTGAAAAAATCCCAAGCAATAATGCTTCTGCTCCTTCTGTCTGATGCACATAGGAAGAGCCTTGTGCTTCTATACATCCTTCAGGCGAGGAAGGATGGAACTGTATAGGAGAGAAATCACTTCTCACTCTTGGTGATAAAAATGTTTCCTATTGCATTACAAGAAAAAAAAATATTACATTCTTCCTTCTTAAAGGCCTTAGAACCCCTGAGGCTGAGAAATGCTGGCTGCTCCTATGTCTTCTATGATGTACAATCAGTCAGGCAGTCATGGGCTTCCAGTTGATACCCATAGTTATAAAGAGATGAACAGACAGAAACCAAGGAAAAAAGCACTGTCCAGACACAACTTTTTGCCATGGCTTCCAAGGGTGACTGAGATTTTTCAACAGATTAATATTTTGTTATATTTTCCTGCCATTTATTTGACCACAACAACTATTTAAGAAAATATTAAGAAACATTTTAGCTGCTTAAGTAACGCCACTTCTACTCTCCCTCCCCACCCCAAAAGTAGCTACATTGTAGTGCGATATCACTTGTGTCATTCCGCTGGCATAGAAGCAAAATGTGTTTCTACTCCAGCCCATCCTGCAGGTCATTATGTCCGTGTTGTACTTCAGGTAAGATTTCCTTTTTTTACTGATGTTCACATGAATCAGAAGATGCCAGATAAAAGATTAGTAGTGCTTAAGTGCTTTGATATACAAGCTATTAGCACTCTTAAAAACAATGCAAACGCAGGATCATACCCCTGCACCCCTGTAATACAGTATTGCCACTGAGAGTCAAGCTGTAAGATTTATGCTGAACTTGTGAGGCCTCAGGAGTAAGGCTTGTCAGGCTTGCTCAGCCTGAACTTTTCTTGACCTGCCTTCAGCTTTGGTTTACTTGCTTTAACTGTGACAGTAATTTCTCTAATTGACCAGGTGTCTACGGCTAATTTGTTTTTCTCTTGTTATCTTTATGTATTCCAACCGCAGTTTTATATAGCTAGCAGTAACAAACAATTATTCTGTGGAGAATGAGATGTTTATAAGTCTAACAAAATGATGTGGTGTAAAGAAATGTAAGTCTAGTGCGACAGCAGCAGCCTTGAGAAGCTGAGACACTGGATATGTCACAGAACAGTATGGGCACAAGATGATAAGAGATGAGACACAAGGCTGACACTGGAGACCCTTCAGCTACAAACAACTTCCTCGTGGTCGGTTAAAGAAATGCAGGCATGGAGCTGGACAAAACTATTTTTAAGAGTAAGAAAGAAAAATAAATAATATCTTATATGTATAAAAGCCACAATATACAGTATACGTTGATGTAATACAGAGCTGCAGATGAATGACGAATGACAAGGTGTGAAAGTGTGTTAGCAAGTACACAAAAATTACCCCAGCACAATCATGGAGCAAGAAGAAGAAACCAGCAACTTGAACATTGTAATTCATTTGACAAAAGACTCCAGATGTTAACAACTTACTGTAACATCACCACCACCACAAATATAATGAAACTACCTACCTTCGGATCAGAAGAGCAGTAGAGGGGTGAACATACCACCAGGAGAAGGGATAGAAATCGAGAAGTGCGTATATAACAATTTCAACTATATTATTGAGATGTTTTCTATATAGAATCATTCTAACTTTATTATTATTCTTTCTTTTTATGTAACTATTAGACATGGACTAGTAATGATTAAGATTTCAGTTATATTAACAATAAATTCTTGACTGTATATGCATATATGTAGAGGTGCTTCCTCTTTGATCATAAACAAGATTCTGAGTGTAACGGTATGGCTGGTAAAAGTGGGATCACTGCCACAACCAGTGTTGCAATGCTGCTGTTCCTGAGATATTTATCTTGGGGTAGGTATGTGGCCTTCTCCTATGCGGAAAGTACCACTTTGTTAGTTTCAATTTGTGACTATTTGTGAGAAATCCAATAGGCACGAAAAACAAATGAGACGATTACATGTTCAAAAAAATATGTCTGGAGAAAAAAAGAAAATAAGAAAGCACCATGTATTCCCACAGGCAAGTGCTGGGCCTGAGGTCAACGGTCTCTGTCCCACCACGGCACTGCTGAGTGCTTCCAGAACACGTCTCCTGGCAGAGGTTCCCTGTGTGTGGGGAGAAGAGCGTGCACAGGGTCAGCTCCAGGTGAATGCAAACAGTGGAAACAGGAGCTCTTCCATCCCTCAGGCTGGAGGGATGGGTCAGAGTCAGCTGGCTCACAGGGGTCCCTTACCCTGGCCTGGGCCTTGTCATGCCCGCCTACAGACAGATGGCATCCTTAACCATTTCTGGCAAAGCACCAGAACATGCACTGTGACTCCAGGAAGATGATTAGCCATTCAGAGATGGAAAACCTCCACTGACCTAGGAAAAGCATGGCCTGAACTGTCATGGAAAGTCAGGGTGGAGTTTGGAGGATTTCCCTCTGGAGATACTGCCATGGGAGACACAAAGGGAACCCCTGTTACTCTCCCTCTCCTGCTGGGGAGTAAAACTGCTAGACAGATCGCTTACTTCTGAAACAAAAAGCTAGCTACTATCTAACCAAAGACAGAGAACCTCATCTATAGCCATCTTCCACAGATTTCTTGTTTGTGGGAATCATCTAATGATGTGGATCTGTTAGCCATGGCAGAACCTCTACAGCTCTTGCAGATACCCCTCTAGACAGTGGCTTTGACCAGGGAAGGTGAAGAATCTAGAAGTTCTTCTGGAGGTGGAAGGGTGGAGAGAATATCTTGGGGCTTTGGGCAGACAGATTATATTATTCCACCAAGAACAGTGATGTGTGTAAAAGCTCTCAATACTATAGTTGTCTGTAAGAATAAAGTACAGGAACACAAATGTGGCTCAGACTCAGCTTTTGCAATGTTTTTCTCACCAACTTGCACAAGCAGTTCTAGAAGCAGTCTGCGTGCTCCAAACTGGACAAAACGCAAAAAGGAAACAATGAGCAACTGTGGTGAAAAGTAAGCCATTTTCTTACCCTTTCTTTATAAAACAAAGTTCTAAAGCAATATTGGTACCGAAAGTTTCAAAATGGACTTTAAATTAAATAATTTAAAAACCAAATGTATCTTCAAAGGATATAAATCTTGCACTATAAGCAGTGAAACTAAGAGTGTTATCAAGTGTTATACAACACTATACAGTAAATCCTTTATCACTTCTGACTCAGAGATGCAGGGAACAGTCTCACTTCTTTCCATAAATTCCTTCTGATGAGATGTCACTTATCTCCAATAGCAAGATGTTTTCAATTAAAAGCAGAAAAGATAAATCAAAACGATACTTCATATCTGTTATCTCTATTACTGTAAAAGGCAAATACTATTTTTTCTACTGTTTTCGGTCCAGCTCACATTCTTAGCAACCAGATATATAAACCTTAAAAATAAATATTTATGGGAAGCTGTCTTGACCACGTCAGTTTTTACTGAGCTCGTATAATAATTTTACTTTTGTGGCTAAAAAAAAAAATAATCTAATTTGGATAATATGTTCTTATCTAAAGCAAATCTTTCTTGCAAATGGTGGAGTTATGTCTGTGAACTACCATACTCACTAATTTTCAAAGATAGATGCTAGGGGTCAGAAAACAATGCAAAACAGAAACAAGTTTAGAAAATTTCTGTGAGCACCCGGCATATTTAATGCTGTCAGTTTTTCAAGCCCTCTCCAGTTATAGCTTCTCCAAACTAGCTGTACAAAACCAAACCATCCCGTTAAAAGAAAAAAAAATGAAAGTTTGTGTTTTATTTCCTTTTGACTCGAAAGAATTCTGTACTTTTTCTACACCAGTGCTAGTAAAAAAACCACCATTCTGAAATGAGAACACAATGTCTATTTTCCTTTATCATTACCACTGGAATAGTACTTCAAAGCACTCATGGGAACATGTGCAAAGAGACTGGTGAGCCCTGTGTATGTAATCTGCTGGAGTTCAAATAAAGAGAAGGAAATTATTACCTTATAATGCCCCACACCGGCAGTATCAGCACACACCTCGGGAAACAGGTCAAGGAGCTCACAGAGCCACATACAGCCAAACTACCATGAGGTTCTGTCAGCAGCTTTCCTCTATCATGGGCCTAGAATCCACTCCCAGGGCTTACCACTGCTTAAAAGTCTGAGCTCAGGGTTTGGCCTGGTAGCAAAACTGGGGAAGATTTCTGTGTTTTCACATGCAGCTGCATGCAGGTAGTGGTTTCCTGAGAATTTATACAGACAGAAAAAGTCTGTCTGCTTCTCCTGCCTTTCATTTCTTTCTTTCTTTCTTTCTTTTTTTAAATAATTGACATGCATCAGACTATCTGAAAAAGAGAAACAGTTTTCATATGCTGTGAGTACAAGATCAGCTCCTCTAGAGAGATGGTGTGCATTATACCTTTTTTATGCTTTTAATGTAAAGTACACTGAACTAAACTTCTGAGAAATGGTGTACTGTTCTGCAAGCATAATCTTTCCACAATTTACTCTGAACAGAATTCATCCTTTATCCATTAAGGTGTTTATTCTCATACTGATGATATAAAATGACTTCTCAGTTACAGAAACTTCCCTTTCCCTATTTAAGGATCTCAAGTCTGAATAGCTGTAAAGTGAAAGGAAAATATTTCCAAAGCATAACAATGCATTTGTTTGTTCAGATGGTTTTCTTTCCTTTTTCTCCATTTAATTTTGACACAACAAAGCATTAAAAAAATAGGAAGACAGCAAAAATATGAAGGCAAGACTAAAATCCAGGGCTCCTGCTCTTAAATGAGTGCATCACTGACTACACTGCTGATAGGTGCTGCTTTGACTCTCCTGCCTTGGCTCCATGAACCTTGCACTCTATTCTTCAAAACGCCTAGGTCTGACGATAAACATGAAGAACAGAAAACTCACATGCTGTTAGACAATGAGGAGTGTTGTGCCAGGGGTCAGCACAGGCTGGTTTTGCTGTAGGGCCCTAAAGGGAATACCACTGTGATGTCTTCACACTACACAGAGAAGGAAAACAAATGCACTGAGGAGATCTGAGCCAAGTGCCTAGGCTTCACAGGGGTGGCAGGATGTCAAGGACACATCTGTGTTCAGCATCTCCTATTTATCCTTATTCAGCTCAAATTGCTGGGATGGTTCTTTAATGCCTACTTCTTCTCAAAATTTTTGCAGGAACCTAAGAGTCTAACTTTGGTTTTAGAGATCTAGTCTGGGGATCAAAGAGCTAAAGGCTCAGTGTCACATTGCCTGAATTGCAGGGTGCCATACCTTCCCTGGATTTGTCTCTATAAGTCTATCAAATTCCCAATCATATATTCACTCTCCAAAAGAGAGTCACAATAGTCTGAATTGGGCTGCTTTCTCATCCAGCGAGCTTAGGCTGAATGCAGTGCTGAAATCACAGTACCAAAGACAGGAGTTCACACTATGAAGCACACTGTGTGAATGGGGCACTACATCACAGCAGCTTTAGTATAAAGTATAATAAACACAACAGGAAACTACGGCAAAAGTCTCAAACGCAAGTTCTATTTAACATGCAGAGTAATCTCTCTTATTTGTCTTTACCTTTGGCCCCAGTTCTTCAAAGACTGCTCTCCTAGCTGTGATAACACAGGCTGTGTGTGAAAAGCAATAGATAGAAGGTTTGAGGATCTTGTTACAAGGACTTTCTTGGTATCTTTTTGAACCATATTAATGGTGAATAAAATTCAGAACAATAAACAGAAGACACAATTAACCATCTCATGGTTCAAAAGGGGTGTTAGAGATACATAAGACTCATACTTGCCCTCCACGTAGGGTCAAGTGTCAGTTCTGAAAATTACCTGGGACTTCAGTATAACCACTTTGAGCCATCCATTACTCTCCCCAAACATCCTGTCTAGTAGCACATCTGGACCACTTTTCTGCAATCTGAACTGTCAGGGAACTTCTATTGAAACAGAGGTCTGGAATTTGCAGCTTAGAGTGTACTTGCAGCTAGGCAAAATGTTCCTTGTACAGGAAACTATGAATCCTCTGTCTCTAAGCTTTCAAATGCAGCTATGCTGGGCCTGTAGACAATGCCATGACTTGCCCAAATTCGTGAAGAGTTCTTATTGTTATTCTATGGTCTTGATGTCTATTGCAGATAATGCATATAGAGATTTATTCTTGGCAATTATTTTCTTCTCATTAGGCTGTCAATCTGCAAAATGATTGCCCCCTTTTACCCACACTGGTGTCTGTATCAGCTGACAGAAACAACTAAGCTCTGTGTAATAGAACTGAACCTAAAAGTGGCTTGAGGCCCATAATGCCAAAAGTCAGCTTGATTCTCAGAAAAAAAGGAGTTCAGAACTGCTGCCAGATTTATAGACTAGAGATCACACAAGCTCTTGTGAAAGCCCATCCTTTCTGTGATGTACTTGGACACTTCCTATGTACCCTAAGGGGTAACAGAAAATGAAGATCTGAGACAACACAATTGCTTTGTGTAGAAATTATACTAGGGGAACTGCAAAAGGTTAAAAGACACTGACACTTGGGACAAAGGTAAGGAAAAGAGTCCAAGGAAATGAATTGATGCTGATCATGATGCATGGCTGCAAATTAAGAAGAAACTCTCAGGTTGTGCAAGAAGAAGCAAGGCATGGAAATGAAGCTTGAAGAAAGAGAAAGGAAAAAAAATAAAGGACAGTATGTAAGAAAGCATGCAAACAGGAGGAAGAAGAATCTAAAGACAAAAGATGAGAACATTGCACTAGAAAGCAAGAATAAAGAGAAAGACTGGACTGTAACAAACTGAAAGGAATATGGAAATAGAACAAATGGCAAATGAGGTGGCATTTTTCATGATGTTTTTGTATGTAACTATGTTTATTGCCGTAACTCAAAAATGGAAGAAAGAAAGGGATATTTCTCGTGTTGTTCTTGCATGGCTGCAACTGGACACTATCCACATCCATATTTCCATTCATAGTACGGCAATTATTTTACACTCCCTCTCCCAGGCAGCAATGAACCTATGCAAATCACATAAGCATCTTATTGATGTATCTAGAGATTAAGCGCAGACTATCAGCAAGCCAAGAGGAGATGTTCTATGCCACAATTTCTAAATAAATCTACAAAAGCTAGGTATGTGATTCCTCTTTAAGTGCATTAAGATCAAAATACCTATCACTGTTTTAGTAAATGCGACTCATAAAATATTAAATACTTGATGTATTGTTACATGAAAAAGGGAGTAAGAATGGTATATAAATTATATATCTTCTACTAGTGTCATTAAAAGATAAATATTTGGCAATGTGCTATTGAATTCCTTCCTTCAACAACTAAAGCAAATCTGGGTAGACTTAAACATTAGGGTCACAGCTAAAATCCCAGTGATGTACAGAGGCAGCTGTTTGCTGTCTGTTATCAGTAATCTTTTACCTTCCCTTTGAAGCTAATCTATCCATCAAGTTGTGCAAACCTCAACACACGTTTTTCTGATTTCATTTTCAGAATGGAAAAAAAAAATGTTTGTTTGTTTGTTTTTTTGTTTTTTTTNCACTCATGGAAAGAAAAATGACAGCCTTTGCTGATCTTCTCAAACATTTAGAAAAAAAAAATTTAAAAGGCAGATTATTTCTACATTAGTGGCACTCTATCTAAACCTTTAAAATATTGAATAGAAAAGCCTTTGAAAATATTAACTTTTCATTCTTCAAGCATGAAGAGTAGGGTAATACAACTTGGATGGCAACAGGTGTCTGCTTCTTGGGAGAAAAGCCTCTCAGGCTTGGAGGTGAGGATCACAGAATCACAGAATGGTTGAGGTTGGAGGGAACTTCTGGAGATCATCCAGTCCAACTCACCTGCTAAAACATGGTTCACCTGGGGCAGATCGCACAGGAAGGCGTTCAGGCAGGTTTTGAATGTCTCCAGAGAAGGAGACTCCATAATCTCCCTAGGCAGCCTGTAATCTTTTCAAACAAACAGCAGTCAACAAACACTTCTTCTGAGCTTTGAACAGACTTTATTTAATTTTTTAAATCTCAAGCAGTTTGCTCTGTTTTCTGCAGGCTTCACTATAACCCAGTGCTGGTATGCAAAGAACATATATATGTTCACCCCGGTATTTTTCTGACTTGGAAGTTAGAAGCAGAGATTTCCTTAGAAAGCCCGATCCCACATGCAGTGTGGTGCATGCCTTTCAATAAATCTCATTGCACTCCTTTCCACATCTGAGTCAGTAAATAAGGAGAAAGATCCCAAAACTTGAAACTAATAATCACCCCTTTTTTTTCTAATGCAAGAGATTTCTTCTGTGGGTTAACAGCATTTCTGGAGTTGGATGATCAAGTGATGAGATACGCTAAGCACTAAATTTGACAGTGCCCACACTCAGCAATGAAGGCTACTCAGCCTGAAACCGGAGGGAAACTTTTATCTGCACAGTAGCTATTTGTTTTTTGTTGCAGATGTCATTACAGACTCCTGACGCAGATCGGCCTCCTCTGAACTGGAAGTTAAATGAGTAAGTGCAAATGTTGCAAATGCAGCAGTTGTGCACATTGGGAGCCTTGTGATTACCCCAAGCTGCTTTCCTAGTCTAAACCTAATTCAGTCACAAAGACGGCTTGCCCTTTTGTTCCTGAGAGGCAAGTGACCTCATTGAAACGTTCACAATCTGCTGCTGCCCTTCAGGGACACGCTTTCAAAGCAAGACACCTGGTTCAGGCTTAGAAAACCTCTGGTCTCTGTTTTGTGCTCAGTCTGCTTCTAAGGTGCATTTTAAAAAGGCTGTGAACATTGTGTATCTCAGCTGCTTTCTGTGTAAGTGCGCCAGCTTAACTTCATCCTGTCTCCACCGCACCTCTCTGTTAAGATACAGCTCCAAACCTTTTCAGTAGGTCGGCTCGTGTGACAAAAGGAACCAGTTACAACTCTGTTATCAACTACCAATATTTTAAGCCCCTCTGTTACCCAGCTACCAAATGTCCAACTATGAGAGTTACCATTTACTCAGAAATGGACGCTTTTGTGGTCCCGTACTCCTTAGGGCATCAAAGCCGTGAATTCAGTGAGATCACCACTGTTTTGCTGCACAAGGACAGGAATCTATTTTTTGTGCCATGCAGAGGCAGTCCGCAGTATCTCAGCTGTGGCAATGGATGTCCGGCCACAAGAACGTACAACAACAGTGTTTGTTTACAGTGTAAGATGTTGCAGGAACTGCACTAGCAAAACTGATAGACTGAGATTGTTGTGGAATGAAAACTTCCTTGGAAACAGAAAAAAAAACCCTTTGCTCTGAGTAAGTGCTGAACTTCACAAGAGAAAAAGATTT
This sequence comes from Pampusana beccarii, assembly GCA_013399365.1. Lineage (NCBI taxonomy): Eukaryota > Metazoa > Chordata > Aves > Columbiformes > Columbidae > Pampusana > Pampusana beccarii. The sequence goes on from VWYH01005951.1 coordinate 29,786, forward strand.
TTCTTCACTCAATAAAGGCCAGCGTTCTCAGAAAGAAGGCTTTGCCTTTCAGGGAAATGTTTCTTTCTATTATTTGTTCTCCCTACACGGAAGTACATGAAAAGAGTTTCCTCTTTCTAGCTTGATGTCATTCACACTAGCCACTGTAATTATTGAAACAGTCATGTACTAAAAATAACCTCATTGTCCCTCAAGCAGAAGAAAAATATAAGCAGGTTGTTTTGTTTTGCTTCGTTGTCCTTTGGAGTAATCTACTGAGTGATATGTGTTTAGTTTTTCATGACAAAGGTTACTGGAGAAGGTTATTTCACTGCAGGTCCCTGTGTTTCTCTGGATTCCTCCTCACTGACACCATTCTTGATCTAAACCTTTGGGTTCAACACAGAAATAGCACTGGGATGCATTTGGTGAAAGAAGAAGGTGATGGACAATAATTTATTGCATCAGTTGATGTTTTCTGAGAACTCCAGTTCTGCTGAGCACAGCACACTGCTGACAACTCCGGCAGGGACAGAGATGTTGGGTTTATGTCTGAGGTCTCAGAGGGCTGCATGCATGGGTCAAACAGAGCAGGCAAGAACTGTCCTGCCCAACAGCCAGCCCTGTGTCCCCTTGGTCCTCTCTGGCAATATCAATGCGGTGACATAGGGAGGGGTGGTTTTTTTTGGTTTGGTCTTTTTTTTTTTTTTCACTGAAGAGAGAAAAGTTGAATTTTTTAATGGCAACTCCCCAGTGACCCAGCTGGGGTCAGGATTTCTGATAAGAAGGAAAGAAAGTACCTCTTGGTACCACAAGGCAAGTGGGTTTCACAAAAAAACTGGAAATAAGGAGATAGAATTACAGGTGAAGAAACTTTTGATTGACTACTGGGGAAGCTTAATAAAAGTGGGAATCATGAAGTGGTGGAGTACCTACTCAAAGGATATGAGGGAAATTTGAACAGTAGGGAAGGTGGAAGTCAGGCTTATAGAAACATCAGAAATATGCACTGTTGTGAGCAATGCTGTATGGGAGGGGTACAGGTCAGCTGAGCTTGTAAGCTTTTTCCACGTCTAACTTTAGCTTTAGACATTTAACAAAGCCACACCTAAAACTCTGAGGCAGCCATCACTAATCATGGTGTCGACAGAGCTACCATGACTAATTGTGGAATCCCAGATGCTGGTGATGGAAAAGTCCTATGAGGCCATCAATCCATGCCTTGGAGAATGCCTGACTGAAGATGTTGTCACAGGACGGAACATTTTCTATTTAAAGAATGGGGCTGGGTGTCAGAAAACAAAGGCTCTGTGCCTGGTTTGCTCTTGACTTCCTGCATCAGTTTCTGCAAAGACACTTGGACTTTTTGTACTTAAGTTCCACCACCTATAAAATATATAAAATCGGTACAACGCTTATCTCCCTCACTATGTGGCTCTGAATTCTAGTACAGGCTAGAATCCAGGGGTCTTTATTGTGAAATCACTGTACACAGGGTAATTTCTTATTCCTGTTGCACATTTCTAAGTCTATTGCCAGACAGCAGTGTTCGAGAGTGTAATCTGGGCAAACCTACCTCTGTTGTGAATAGAGATTCTCATCTACTTTCAAAAGATATAATAGATAGTACAAGTAACCTGAGATTCTCCTGGAAGCTCTCAAATCCAAAACACTTTTTAATTTTTTTGTGAGTGTTCTTTACTCTCCATCACTGGTTTTTACTTTTAAATCACAGCAAACAGTTAATGAGAAACTGAAGATTTAAAGTTATCAGGGGAAATGCATACCTATTTTCAACAATAGTTTAAATAAATTGATTTAATCATATGCCACAAGGTAGGAATCTGGCACTACTTTGCTATATCTGCTGATCTTTGGCAACAACAGCTGCTGTACTCAGAGTTAGTTATTTATTTTCCTGACAAGTTATGGTGGTTGCATGTAAAAGAATCAATCAGCCATCAGACTGATGCTTCACCTGTCAATGCTGAACACTTGCTTTAGTGATCCCACTTTGCCCCTGCAGACAACATGACAGCCACAGATACAATAAAATATTTTTCCTGTACATCTTCTAAGAGCTCAATTTCTTAAAATATATGGCAGAGATTTTATCTTGACACTAGGAATGAGAAATATATCATCCCCATCATTTCCCATTTCATTTTAATAGCACTGTATCGTATTCATAGAGTGAAAAAGTCTTATGGTCAGTAAGCTCATATGATAATGTGCTAGTGCAGAAAAAAGAAAGGAACTTTATTTTCATAACAGTGTGTCATTAATATAGGGAACTAGGTGATCTTAGTGTGTCAATGCTTCTGTATTTTTAAAATTTAGAAGATGATCTGCTAAATTTACAGGCCAAAAGCCTAAGTGTGTGACAAATTAATATAAAAATAACTTGTTCATCCCACACACTATGAGATTAAAAATTTATATTTTTTAGTGCTAGACAAAATAATTTTCAGTATATTTTATTTTCATTAGAAATATCTCCCACAGGTTTTTTGGTGGAAAGAAACAAGTACTCTGTAGCACTGACTGGAATTTGGGACACATACTGATATTCACCTTCATCTCACTAATGCTATATATCAATTCTAGTACAAAATGAACCTCCTTCTAGAGGCAGTTTCTAGCTTAAGTAGCACAGACTTTGATATTTATATTTTAAACATCGAAAGTTATGGTGGATTAATTGCAACCTTAGTTGTTTGTCTGAGGACACCGATGACCAGACGGCACTGTGGGATCTGTGATGCATTAGATAGAAAAGGATCCTATATAGCACATATACATGATTAAATAAAAATGTAATAATTATTATCACATATTAATGCAGATTTTTCAGCTGGTATTTGGATTCAGGTCGTTATTTAACCCTCTTTGCACCAGAGATCAGTACTTGTGGATTCTTGGATATCAAGTTTTGGGCTCCCCAGTATAAAAAAGACCATGACATACAGAGGCAAATCCAGCTGAAGGCCAAGGTAGTTAGAAGACTGGAAAACATGACATACGCAAAAAGGCTGAGGGAATTGTTTGTATTCAGTGCTAAGAAGAGAAGGGTAAGGGGACAATTCCTTGTAGCTACTGAAACATAGGGTGCAGAGGAGATGGAGTCAAACTTTTCCAGAGATGCACCAGGTTAGGATGAAAGGCAACAAATACAAGATGGAATGAGGGAAATTCCAACTAGATGTGAGCAAAAAGAAACGTACTCTGACAGTATATGGAAGAGGAGAGACTCTGTGGAGTTTCTGTGCTCGGTTACATTCAAAACCCAGCTCCACACTGCGCTGAGCAACCTGTTACCTGGCCCTGCACTCACCAGGTGATTGGACCTGGTGGCCTCCAGAAGTCCCTTCCAGCACAAATTACTCTGTCATACTAAACTGTCCATGGCTATTCACCTAAAAACGAGAGCTTAGCATCAAAACCACTTGCCTTCTCACAAGATTGACGAAGTCTTTAAATTCATTGATTTATGTACAGGCAGAAGAATCATGCCCCCATCAATCTTATTCAATTCAATAAAGCAAATTGTACTCGATTGTCTGGAAAATATCGAGGCATTCATAGTCTTTGCAGAGTGAGTGTCAGTGAGAAAACACATCCAGTAAATAATACAACTGGATTAACAACAAAAAGGACCTGTGTTACCTGTTGCTATTAAATTTTATGTTATACTAGCATCCAGGTTAAGTCTACATGGTTCACGAAAAGACTATCAGGATCATAACTTTTTAGATAATTGTTATACATTTTTTATAGTATAGAAATGAATATTTAAAATAATTTTTAATGAAGTACTTACCTTCGTAATTTGATGTAGCAATTAAAATCCTCAGTGGTACACTGAAACTTTATTTTGAAGTCATTTCCTCTCCCTTCCACTTACGAGTAGAGGGAGAGGGATTTTTTTTTTAATTGATTTTTGCTGATCCTTTTGGTGTATACTCCATCTATCAATGGCATCATAAATCCTTTATTCAGCTACGGTGTTTTTGATACTTTGTACCAACCTTTGTCTATGGGAAACTTAAGACTTTCACCCTACTATAACATACATCAGAAAAAGAAAGACTGCATGTTTTTATTTGCCCGCTTAATAACATGTAATAATAAATCTTCATTTAGGAGTAGTAGGATACCCAGTGTGAAGTGTCAAGTTCTTACACTGACAGTGGTTATTACATTTTGTAATTAAACTAAAATTAAATATTACACATATTGAAATGCCTAGAAGTCAAATATTCTACACCCTGCACAATAAAAATATGCTTGATGGTTAAGCTTGCATAACAAAATGAGAAAAAAAATCTACATTCCTTAATAAAATAATATATCTTTTAAGGTGATATCTCTGTGCTTATCAGGAACACAAAATCAGCAGATTTTATATAAAAGGAACAGCAGAGAAAAGAAGTCACCCTAAATAAACTAAATTGAAGTAAGCACTTTGATTCTTCTGTTTGCATGCATATTGATTTTTAGCTTTTCAGCATTTAATTTGGACTCAATCTTATGTTTTGTCATTACTGAGCCCTAAAGTCAGGGAGGTCTTTCCATATCCTGTAATGTGAGCTGAAAGGGGTATGAGCATGTTTCGTTCCTCTTTCTCTTTAGTTTTACTGAGTTTATAGTTCAAACAACTTCAAAATCTCAGATTTCATTTGAGACTGGCACATAAATTCAGCCTATGCTCCGACTTTACAGCAATATTTTGGGCAATGTTACAGTTTCATGTGATTTCACTATGGCTATTTCATCTAGTTCTTGATTTCACATTTTATTAAATCCCTTCTAGTATAATCCTCTTCAGAAATATTATTATGCAATCAGGTTATATCATATTACCTTTTTTGAGAGTGCGACATTGATTGGATTAGTGAGAGCAAAATCTGGCGGTCCGGATATGATCTGAAACTAACATTTCAGTTTTCATATATCCCAAATTATGAAGGTAGCTCCTAAGATAGTAATTCCTGCCCAGAGAAAATTAAAATTGGTGAACTATATTTCAATTTTAAAAAAATTAAAAATTACTTTTAAATGAAAAACATAATGTTCACAAAAGAATGTACCATATCTACCGTTTCTTAGTAAGGATGTGCAGTAAAGATGGGGTAGAAGAGGCAGAAACAAAGGTCTTGAGTTTGCACTTAGAAGGCAAAGTTTGGTCCACATTTAGGGGCTGCCTGTTAAGCAAATTGCTTTCCAGTGGTAATTCAGCTCCTTTCCATAAGAGGGACAGAGAGTTTATGAGAGTACAAACCTTCCTTGTGTCTGTCCCTTTCTTTCAGCTCAATCTACACTCCATCCCATTCTCTTACAGAATATCTCAAAGTAATGGCATAGGTATAGGAACAATCCACAGCTAAGAGATGCTTCTGCAAAAATAGAGAATTGATGCCTTCTTTATGACTCCAATGTAGCTGCCTAAATTGTGTTATCTAGAGTACAGTGCTTTAAAATACTGCAGTGTTGTTTGTCCACTGCCACCCAAGTGGCACCCCTGTGGGAATACAACTTGTCTCCCCTATAGCAACGAGACTGACTGGGCACCCTTTCTATGGAAATGTGGGCTAGAGATATAGAGGGGGAAAGGGGCTGCACAGTGCCCAGGCCTTGCCACTGCAGAGGCTTGGGATGCAACAGGCACCCAACCCAGAACTTTGGTCTCGTCTGCAACTCAAGCACTATATCACGGCCCCACAGCGTTGCTTAAAAAATTCATAGGTGCATCTCACAATCACAATGCAAAATCCTGATTGTTCCAGTCCCCGTAGGGCTCAAGGACATTACCTAATATCAAGAGTTGACACTTTCACAAGCTGGGTAAACTCAACAAATTTCCAAATGTGATTTGCAATGCAAATGCTTGTGGATTTTCATTCCTCCCATCCTAAAGCATCAAAAAAGACATATGTAAATATTTAAATTCTAACATTGAATTTTCTCCCTGTTCATGGCAGCCTTGACCTTTCCACTCCCAACCAGGAGAATTAAAAAAGTTTTGAGTATCTCTACAACTACTCAAAACACCACCACATATAAAACAAATTGCATGAATGGTACACCACTGTAACTGTTGCTGAAATAAATTTCCCTTCCCATTTGCGAAGCACGCTTATGAAGGAGGCAAAACGTTGTGAGAAGCAGTACATAAAAGAGATAATTGAATTAATTAAACAAAAACCTCACAGAGAAGTCATGCTGAGGCAGATCACTGATGTGGAGACTCAGGGAGTCTCTGCTGTGTAACCAGGGGATTTTCCAGCAGCCTGTCCCAACTCAAAGTGAGCATGAGGTGCTGAGGAATGAATGAACAAAATAGTTCCCTTGTGCTTTCAATTTGAGGATTTTCATAATCCTCAGTGAGAAAGGTTCATATAACACACACCTCCAAGGATGTAAAGTACTGGCCCTTAAAGGAAAGGAAAGAGAAAATGGAGCTTCTGCGATCTGCTTAAAGCTGTTTAATATAATAACTGTTTAGCAGAGAGCAGACCGCAGCTGGAAGAGCTCAGCCAGGTTTACACATCTGGGCATATAAAGGCAGAGAATGGAAGTGTTTGGGCCAGTCAGAGTAGAAACAACAGGACTGAGAGAACATGAGGGACGTGAAAAGACAGTGAATTTTTGACAGCCAGGGAAAGCAAGAATACGGCACCGTGTCTCTGCAGGTAAAACACAAGGTGTCTGAGAGAGGACCTGGAAACGTAAGTGTCTCTGAGAATGACAGCCTGCCTGAGAGGCTCTCTTTGGGGCTTAGGGATGAAATATGGCAACAGGAGTTTCTGTGTGTAGATGTCAGGCAGTAGTAGGGCAGGCATCTGTGGGGGGGTGAGTATGAATGTTCGGAGTGGAGGAGGAAGCATTATGGGAAGATGCGGTTTGCACTCCAGGAGACAAAATATTAGGGACACGAAGTAACAGAAGGCAAGCAGAATAGCAAGGGGAGGTAAATAGTACTACGAGGTTGGATGGGGAAAAACATGTTCCACAAAAGGGCTGATATTCTAATATTAAAGAAATTAAACTGAAAGATAACTCACAAACCAAAGGAAGAAGCAGCAAACAAAGGTACCCCTGTAGAGGAGTAAAGTAATGCTGGAATGAGATAGACTTTAGAAAGCATAAACAGGAATGAGAATAGTATGAGCCTGCAGCAATCTTCAGAAATTATTCCTTGTGGGATTTATGTAGCTAGGTAGGATTCTGCAAATGTGGGTCTCAATCTGCATAGAAAATGTCATATGATATTTAGGTCACAAGCCATCTGCCTTTATCCCATTCATTTTTCATGTTTGTACTGTAAAGACAGTAAGAAATAAGAAATTCCTCCTCCACTCACAGTACCTACAATAAAATATCTGCAGCTATTATACACTGAATTTTACAAGATGAGGGTGTCTTCCTCCTATAGCTATGTGCAGTTTGGGTGTCTATTATAACGAAGAAAATGTACCTGAAATATGCATAATTTTGTAACGGTGTCTTGGGTGAAAATGATCACATCGTCAGGAAATTTTGAATCCTTTTATCATTATCAGGAGATATTAATTCTCTCTGATAATTTTTCTGTGATGAAGCAAGTGGTTTCGTTTTTAGAGACTACACCATGACAAGCAACTTCAGCAGGTACAAGGAGTCTGCCAGCACTCTTTCGGCTCTCGCTGCAGATTTGCTGGCCTGGGGAACCGTGATGCACAGCGTCCTCCTACCAGCATCACTGGCAGCTCAACATCAGGGACGCAGATCATGCCTTTTTCCACCCCCTTTCTTGCCCCAGAGACACTGCTGTTAAACACAGAGCACCATGAAGGCCAGACCTGATGTGTGAATCTGCTGCCTGCTCCTGGTCTCCTCTCAACCAACCCCCTGGGACAGTGATGGGAGCAGCACGATGGGGGCAGAGCCAGTGCTTTCCAAGAGCAGCTTAGGGAGAACCTGGTTAACAGAATGACTTTCATAATTGAATAACTTCTGCTGTCTGTTGGAAAGAGATTTCATTTCTTCCTGTTGTTTTTTGGTTTTGTTTGTTTGTGGGGTTTTTTCTTTTTCTTTGGGGGGGGGGGGAGGGGCTGAGGGTAGTGATTGTTTTGGGTTTTTTTTGTTGGGGTTTTTTTGCTTGTTTCTGGTTTTGTTTTATTTTGGGGGGGGGAATGGTGGAGTATTCAGTTTTACTGCGGAAAGCAGGGCTCTTTTCTTTGTGTTTCAGAGAAGAGGACATTAAAAGCCTGTGTGCAATGTGTTACATCAGGAAGATCACGCAGTACCTTGAAATTATCTTCTTACGGCACACAGCAAATAGGATCTGCTCATTCAGCCCTCAGGAAGCTATAGCATCTGATTACTCCATCTCCGTGTCAGCAGCAAGGTGCTGCTCCTTGCTCAGTGTTTCCAAGTGGGTAATACTAGTGCCACAGTCCCAGATTCCTGTGTGCCCTGGTTTTGTTAAAAACAAGACCAGTTCTCTTTTAGTGATTTTTCCTTCAACTAAGTTCTTCTAGGTGGCTGTAATTTTCTGAGTTTTTCCCTGCATATTTTTCCTCAGATGCTGTACTCCGTGCTGGTAAGAAGACCAATGAAATGCTGAAGAAGCTCATGTTTAGATTTATTATTATGGCAGCCAAGAAAGACTGATAATTTTTCCCGCGTTCCGTTGTGAGAGGGAAGAGGTTTGCAAAGAGTGTTAAATTTAGGTAAGGCTGCACTAGCCCTACAAGCAGCTTCAAGTCTAGAAAAGGAAAAAAACATCTTTCCAATGCATTGCATGACTGCTTTCCACCTGGACTCAGTCACACTTTCAACGAATGGTTACACATTTATGTTATGCTGAATGTTTTTACTACTTCAGCTGAAGTTACTAAACTGTGCAAGTGTTTCCAGTATGGGCTTGGGCTGCCCTGAGACATCCACCTCATAGGAAAGGCAGTTTTTCTGCACACCACCAGCAACTGTAAATTTTATTATGTTTTTGATTAATTGAAGGCAGGATCTCAAGGATCAGGAGGAATTAGAATCAAATTTTTCTAAGAGTTAGCATTTGTAAACACAGCAAACTTTGAAAAATCTTTATTAGTATATTTTGAGGAAAGTTATATTTTCCTAGGAAAGGAATACACATATAATGTCTACGGGGCTCTTTATGGCTGTTGGAGTGCCCTCCTGTAAGAATTGAAAAGAAGGTAAATCATCCGAATTTGAGATTAGTTTCTGAAAATACAAGGCCTACAGCCACTCATGTCTCTTTCAACAGTTGCAATGTAGAGGAAGTCCAGCTCCTGTGAGAGCTTTCAATGTTAATGTGAAACTTTGTAACAAATTTTATGGTCCTATTTGCATTGCAGCACATCTTGAATCCCTCTTCATGTAGATTGACATCTTAGCGAAATAGACACAAGTAATGAAACAGCCAATACCACCAAGAAGCTTGCATCGCAGATAAACGACAACTTAAACACCTTTGCCAGTTGGAAAATACAGTATATTCTTAAGATTTTAACAGGTTACAATGAAAAAAAATATATGTATACACCTTCAGTATCTGTAGACATCCCTCTGATATTTTATTGTCTTAGAATATCAAGGAAGCAGATCGCCAGATTAAAGCACCCTTGGACTGGCAGAACATTTTTCAGAGAATTATGTGGCATAGGATGGTGGGCACAAATTCTCAAGGCAAAGTGTTCACTCCACAGGAAAACTTGAGCCTGTACTAGTTTTAGTTCACACCACTTATCACCAGTTTGTTGGCATCCCACACCTTTCTAAGACATGTGATAAGTATTCTATGAACAGAAAGAACATGTAGCCCAATAAATAGATTTTACCCTTGCGTTCAAAAACAGAAGCCGTGAGGGACATGGTATTCCTTTCAACAGTCAGCTGTTGACCCCACTTTGTTGTATGCAGAGCTTTGATAATTAGGTGGGATGTGCAGGCACCTGATTTACGGTACAGATTTGTGGAATACGACTGAGAGCCCCCTTGTCCCTACGTATGACTCACATCAGCAAGGTGGAATTTTTCAAAGGCTGTGTACAGTTTTTAAATCAAATCGAGTTTTATCACCAGCCGCCTCATCAGTCTAGCTCTAAGAAAGAGTTAGGGCAGGACTAAGCAGGTCTCACACAACTGAAGATATTTTCACGTCTGTGTCCTCTGTACCTGTCCTGGCAGGGCACTGAGCCTGAGCAATTACAAATTGCCTCTCAGATGGGCTTATCAGCTCAGGCAGAAGGCTTTGGCTCAGCCAACAGTCAGCACCCATCCAAGTATTAGGTTGATGCAAAAGTAATTGCGGTTTTGGACCATTAATTTTAAATAATTATAACTAGGCTCAAACATATCTTTATTAAGCAAAATAGGAACGATTACAATCAACACATATTCGCAAAAGAGTTTGTTTATTCCTGTAGTGTAAAAATCTGTGCTTTAAGATTCAACAAACTCTTGGAAAGTATTTTCTGCATCCTCCTGGTTGTGGAAGTGTTTTCCCTGCAAAAAGTTACTGAGATGCTTGAAGAAGTGGTAGTCAGTTGGAAAGAGGTGAAATTTTGAACTTGAATAAAAAAATCACTCAAATTTGTTTTTTGTCTAACATAATTTCCATAGTCTAAAATAAATATAAAATAAACAGCAAGTAATAAGTCAGTAGCAAAAAAAAAAAAAGCAAGAAAAGTGCATTAAAATGATGTATGACATAACCACATTTATTTAAGAATGTATTTCAATATCAAATGGCAAATTTCTACAATGCAAAAACTGAAGTTCCATTTGCATCAACCTAATAGATACCCCCTAAGCTATAAAGCATGAATCCCAGGTGGAATAGTTGTTAAAACACAGATTTGATCAAGAGCACTTGTAACCCAGCTCTTACTTGAGCCTGGTGCATTGTCCTGCAGGAGAGGCCATTTACCTCATATGCCAAACTTGAGAACCCAGACTTTGGCTTCCTCTGTCTTCCACAGAGCTCCCACCAGGCTGCCCGGACTGCCAGGGTTAGGCGTCTGAATCCAATGTAATGGTATGCCTCACCTGCATCTTCTTCTGTTGTCCGACACATAATTTCAAACTCAGCACAATTATCTGTTTGTACAAAACATGGAAACACACTTATGATAGTCCTCAGTAAAATAACTGGAAAATTCATATAAAAGAAAAAGAGCAAGGAACAGTGTTCTGTCACCTCTGACACTCTGCAAATGTCCCTCTGGACTGTCATTAGCCAGGCTAAAATCCTTGGCACAAGGCAGCCACTCTGCCAGATATTTGTGCTCAGAGGCAGAGCAGCTTCCAACGGCACAGGGTGAGCTGTGCAAGTGCACGAAGTCCTGACAGGACTTATTTCATATGCAAGAGGACAACGCGGCATCACATATCCGGTAAGAGGACTGAAACATCACAATGCAATCTATTTCAGATTGTAAATATTTTTAAATTGGATGTCTTATCTCAGATGAAATAGGGCCACGTTTTGTTTTGTTTTTTAATTTTATCAGAGCTAGACAAATTACATTTAGTACCCCAAATGTGATCAGCAGTTTTAAAATCTAGCCAGTTCTAATCCTCTTCCATAATTCTGCTCTGCCCTGGATATCATCCCCTGACCTCTGTGTCACAGTGCTTTAAAAACGTACAGCTGCTGAACTCATAACACTGCAGACTGAAGCATGAATGCATGTCAGCTGTTCTCATTATCCTATAAGGCTCAGGGGTCTACTCTGAAGGGTGAGTTACATTTCCCACAGTGGCTGAGTGACAGAGATAAAAAATACAAATGTAAAATAGTGATGTAAAGCTATTTTAAGCCTGGGGAGAGCGTTTCCTGACTAGACTGAGGATGGAGATGCTGTAGAAAACATACCAGAAACAGCTGAAGCTGCATCCAGCCTCATGAGAAGGGCAAGAGATGGGGACAAGACAAATGGACACAAACACAAAACAAGCAAAACCACATTATCATATTTGCACCTTTTGTCAAATTTTGTTTCCCTTTCTTTACGTATGGAAACTCATCTACCGGAATCCCATCTTATAGCAAGGATTTTCAGCTCCCTTGTGCAAAATCAAAAGTCAAGTTGTTTTTGACAAAATTCTAGCACTTGAATAACCATTAAAAATTATGAGGCTGATGGTGCAAGGCTGCCTATTAGAGACCAAAGGGAAAGGTTCATGAACTGCAAGCTGTCAGCTTCACTTCCACAGGCAGTTGTGACAGGCTTAGTTTCATGTGAAACATCCTATCACACCAAATCAAGTCAATCTAGAGCTCTTTGCTGCCTTATCATACATTATGAATAAAGGAGAGATATAGAAGACAGACACAGTGAAAGAAGATAAAGAAGATAGGGACAGTGAAAGCAGAGATGAAGAAAACAGAGACAGTGCTCGAGAAAATGGGCATTTCCTGCAACCTGCCTCTTGTCACAAGTCAAGTGCCAGTTCTGTTTAAACATTTCACTCTCAGACCCATCTGTCTGTGAACTCCAGTAGGTAAACTGAAGGCGCAGCACACTCAAAGGACGTCTGAAGTGGGAAAAGGAGAGGGAATAGTAAGGAAAGCAACTCATAGGAATGTTCAGCTACCTCTGAAGTGGGAGAGCTAGCTATCCTGAGGCCGCTGCGCCTTGTACTCTGCTAGCAACACCCGTCTGCCTTTGGGGTGTCTGCATAGCTAAGCACAGACAGTTGCAAGCAGGTTCTCACCACGGCACAAGCTGGCAGATAACCATAACCACAAGAGAATAAATAGTCAGGAGAGAAGCAAGTCCCTCCCAGACTGAAGGAATGGTTTTGCGAGCTATGTGCTATGGGAATTACCAGAGTGAGCTGAGAAAGAAGCACAGTTTCCTTGTGAAACACTCTGGATCCTCAAGTGGGTGCTGCTACATCCACTTCAGGCCTTCATGAACTACATTAAAACACAAATATACAACCAGAGATGTGATTAATTTTCTTCCTCCAAACTTTAATCTCTGAAATTTTAAAGATGTCTTTAACATAGGCTAGATCACACAAGCTAAATGATCACGTCAGCTATGTAGCTTAAGCTGTGTATTTTCTTCCAAACTGCTTCGCCATGATGTCTGTTCCCTTCCACTGTGAGGAAAATGCTTTTACGAGAAAGTGTTAAGTGGAGGGGAAGGAAAAAGGCTTAAACAACTTTGCTTGATGATTCTTACAATAGCACAGTTCAATTAGTACAACCAACGTAGGAATCTGAAAAAAGCTAGAGCAAAAACATCAGACAGAAGGTGTTCAGAGGGATCAGACAGACATCTCAAAAAAAGTAGATACTTTCATCTTTATAGTGCATCCAGGAAAGAGCTAGCAGCTGATTGCTGATCTAGATCCACTATTTTCCAGACCTACAACAGTATAGGTATCAATCCTTACTCCTGTGACTGATTTCATGTGACTAAACGACACAGGCATTTCCAGAAACGGGTAGATGTGTGTCATCCTTACTGTGCTCTATGTTTTAACCAAGTTTTACTACTAGAATAATACTCGTTTTTATAATCCAACGCAGAAGCACAAAGACATAATCAGTATGCCTCAGGCTTCCTTACAGAACTGAAAGGAACTGTCTTCTCAGCAAAACTCTCCTTTTCTTCCTTCTACTGATTTTTTATTTTTAAAAAACAAAGAAAATAGCATTTTCTTCATTCAAAGCACAATGCCCTGCCTCAGTTTTCACGTGATATTTTCAGCTGTGCCACTGTTATCTGTACATCAGTATACCTCAGTGCATCTTCATAGCACTAACACAAATGGGAACCATGTGTCAGGTCTAACATTTTTCACAAATTTCCCAATTTCATTTTTCACAGCAAAATGAAGAACACTATTCTGCTGCTGGGTGACTTCAGATACAAGGAAAATATAGTTTCTTATCTCAGTGTCTTTGCAGCCTGGATCTCTCTAATGTGAATAAAAATGTAAGAGGGCACAACTGGGCAGGTTTTAATAGAAAAAGCTTTTGTGGTAAACCTATGGAAAGTACCGAAGGGGCAGTGGTGATTAGAAAATTGCAGCATAGTAGAAGAGGAATTTTTTGCTGCAGTGGTCTCTACCTGTCACCATAATTCTCAAGAATTTAAATTAATGCTGTCCTTCCTTCCTTCCTCCCTTCCTCCCTTCTTTCCTTCCTTCCTTCCTGCCTTCCTTCCTTCCTGCCTTCCTGCCTTCCTGCCTTACTCCCTGCCTTCCTCCCTGCCTCCCTGCCTGCCTCCCTGCCTTCCTGCCTTCCTTTACTTTCTAGAGCACAGACTTAGTCAAAGTACAGTATACAATACCAAAAAGTGAGCATGACTATATGCATTCTGAAGGTCAGGGATATATTTAAGAATTTGGAAGAATTTGAGTGCATGTTTATTCCACAATTTCTTAACAATAACATTCTATAAACAGGACATTTCAGTATGTCTTTTGAAATACAATGTTCTCTGATGTACATAAATGTAGGACATAGTATATTAATAATTAAAAACATTAATTTGAATATTAAAAATGAAGAAAAAAATAGGATAATGAAATTGCCCACTACAAGTTAGTATTATATATATATGATTAAAAGGGCTATTCCATTCAATATATGGCCATTCAGCTGACATTTACATCAGCCCCAACCCGTGACAGACAAAGCTAGACACTCTTGATATCACAGAACAACATGGATAGTGCAACAATCAGAATTTTAACTGCTGAATAAGTTAAATGAAGCATGACAATAAGACTGTATGTGAAAGAAACTGTCTCCACTTGAATAAAGAGTGGCAAAGAGCAGGAAGAATGCTGAAAATGACAGATTATGGCAGCAAAATGCAACTGACATCACACTGTCAGTGGAAAACAAATGGACAAAATGTATATACTGGATCTGGGAATGTCTTGTGTATATGTTCTGCTCTTCAGGATGAGAGAGCATATATACACTGAGGCCTGACAAAAATAGCAACTTGTCAATGACTGTTGGCAGCTCTGCACGGAACAGCACAGAAAAAAAACAATATTTTGTCCCTGTTAGTGAGATTATGGTGGATTAGGCTAACCAAAGATAACACTACTTCCTGGAAAAAATGTTATGTAATTCTTCTTTTATACACGTGAGGCATTCTAGCTACAGGTCTTGCTATGAACTCATTGAGCTAAATCCACCCTCACAACTTTAGAAAGATACTGCAAACATTGACATAGTTCTGCTCCAAGGCAGAACTTGCTTTGTTGACTCAAGGTTATTGTCTGTCAGGCCTTCATTGAAGTCAACAGGGTTGTATAAAAGACAAATGACAAAAGATACTGAATGTAAGTCTCAGGAGGAAGGCTTAATGTTAAAATACAATTTTGCTTTGCTGCTTCCATAACTTTTGATATCTGCAAGTGCTGGGATGGAACTGGGCTGTCAGGTGCCTGTTGTCACCCAGCACTGTCCAGGTCCATTGCGTGCAGGGAGTCAGCAGAAGAACCTTGACCTGAACATTTCCTTGTTTTTCTTTTCCTAGCAGCAGTTAATGACCACGGGCTTTAGCTCATACATGTGCTATCCCTTACCTTTCAATAAATCCCAGCTTCCCTGTAGGACTACAAGTGAGATTAAGTGACCTGGCCTGCCTATTTATGGCACACAGATACCACATATTCCTTCAGTTGTGGGTGCAATTTAAAAAAAAAAAAAAAAAAAACAAACACCCAAACCAAAGACTTTACGTAAATATATATGCAGAAATATCTTTCTATAGATCTGAAACAGAAGGCATGAAGACAGCATTGCTCAAAAATCACATTGAAAGCGAGCAAATTTCTATCCGAAGCAGCTGCAGAACACAAGGCAGGCTTCACCACCACCTTTCACTGGTGAGTCAGAAGCCAGTTCTACCACAGCAACTAGACGTGTTCATTGCATCTTGTCTGGGGTAGTGGGCAGTGAGATGTCCAATACAGTGTTAAGTCCAAGGAGGACAAGATTAAACCATCAGATCCTTTTGTGAATGCCTTATCCTTGCAGCACGTCAGTCTTTTGTTTGAATTTACAAGTGAACATAAATTAGACCTGTACTAGAAAACAACACACTGAATGGTATTGTCAAAATATCTAAATAAAATCAACATTGTTGTGACATTTTAAAATAGTTTGTGCTCTGCACCTTTCTGAATTGCTAAATTTTAATCATGAATCCTAAACTGGATTGTGTTATCCGAATAGAAAATTAGGATACTTGTGCTATCAGTCATTGTCAAGACACTAGATCCGTTTGGGAAATATGGAAGATGGGACAGGAGAGGAAGATAAATGCCTTTTATTAAATTGAAAGATAAACCGAAAGGTCTTACCTAGCCATCATTTCTTTCCAGTTATTCATAACACCTTAATTTCTCTCTAGAGCCTCACATAGGCATCAGCTGACCTAGAAACCTTTTGATCAGAAATGTGATTAAGCTTGTTTAAGAATGAATTTGCTCTAACCTTTGTCTTTTCTTTACCAGATCCAAATTGCTCAAAGTTATCTCCTGCCAGGTCCAATAAGTCTCCTGCTCTCTTCAGGAAATCACTCAATTGCCCTTAACCCCAGTCTTCAACTGTGTGGAAATAGCTGTTCCTGCAAGAAAAACTACACTTATCACAGCTGCCACCTAGCCCTGGAGATACAAAAAGTCTTTAATCACCATTGTTTTTAACTGTAAAGCTCTTTATCTGCCTAAAGCTCTGCCTCTGGCTCTGCTCAGAAGTGTTTCAGCATTGATGGTTTGGGACAGTTCAGCAACTAATCAAAACTTAAGCTTTACTAGGATTCAGAAGCTAGCTGGTCTTCTCCTCTTACCTCCAGGCTTCCCCTAGCAGGTGTCTTCTTAGCATATGCAAGAGACAGAGCTCCATGCAAATCATGCTTTTGTTTCTCTTCTACCTAGTATCTGAATGGCTAGAGCCCCCACCTATGGCAATTAGGATTTGATTCCTTTGTAACCTCCTTAAAGAGACCACCCTAGCTGCTAGGCAGTATGGTGCTCTGGAACAAATGCTTCACATTTCTTCCTGGAGCAATTGTCAATTTTGGATGGAAAAATGACAGCAGAGGCAGAGAAAGTGTGTGAGCATGACATAGACAGCTTATATAACAGAAAAGACTGGTGCCCAGAATCTTTTTCACTGAAGAACTTTCTGTTTTATGCTAAATATGCAGTAGAACAGGAACTAGAACCCACTATTATTGACCATGATGGTTTGACAAGGAAATATTATTCCTTTATCACTGGTTAACTTTTTTTGGAAAAATAGTTGGTGGTCGTACTTCAGGAACATGCTTGCAGTTGTGAATACTGAACACGTGAAACTGGTCCTCTGCATGCCAGCTGGAATGTCAAAGTCACAGCATTTGGACTATGAGACTCATCCCTCTCCTCAGCCTTTCACCCACAGCTAAGCTAGGTGGCTTCCTTGTTTTGCAGACCCCATTCCTGAGCACCTAAGTAGCTTTCAGAGAGATACACCCATGTTATCGTCAACTCTGTTAACACAGTACTGTTGAGGAACACCTAAAAGAGACACCACAAGGGGTATATGCACATAGGAGTAGTTAGCTTCGGGAGAGCATCATGCAAATTCTGTGAGATTGCTTCTAGACTCCTGACAGCAAGGCTGTGCTGCTAACCAGGTCAGGAAATCACTCCACTGTGTTCAGTTGCTCCCCAGGAAGACATGTCCTGACTTGCTCTATATGTTTCATAATAAGCCAAAGAACCTCACTCAGACTTTGTAAATTCCATTAAATACTTGGCAGGAAAGTGCTGTAAAAAACTGACACGTAGCAACAGATTAAATTTATATGTCTGGGAGCATTACGATCCTCCCCTCAGTGCCTATCATGCTTTGTCCTGACAGGGGCAACAAAAAGGACATACTTCTACACACAAAGCCACAATTCTCTGTGTTTACATAAACAGTGTAACTGTGGTGTTTAACATGAACTGAAATTCTAAATTTGCCAAGTTTTTATCTGTGTGTGTTTGCACACTTAAATATCCACGTCTAGTAGGAGGGCATTAGCCTCTGGGACAGGTAGTGGCCATGTAGGGCAGTAACTACTTTACCTGTCCCATGTAGCCAGCTGCTACATGAAAACCAATATTGCCCATCGTCAGTGACTGCTTTGTTCTGGTAAGTCAAGCCCTTACATATCAACCGAGCTAATGAATGACTCTTCAAAGCTGAACTCAGATACTCAAGGGCTTGGGGGAGGACTGAAAAGCAGAATGATGAGCGAAACCTCAAAGGTTCAATAAGACATAGGGTTTATCTGGAAGGAACTTCCGCATTTTTTTTTTCTAATTAGTGTGTTGTTGGTCTGCTTACAGATGATAAGGCAGCAAAAACTGCCAAGAGCCTTACATAATCCCAATGGAATTCAGATTGCAACCGGCAAAACAGATCATTTGTAATCACACTTCAGGCTGTAGTGTTGTATATACAGACATCATTTTCTGACATACATTACAGTGGAAAAAGTCAAAACATTATTATTTGGAGAAAACTGACCATCTCACATTGTACCTTCTGCAAAAAAGGGCACAGAAATAATGGGCACATCTGTGGCCAGACATACACTTGAAAGTGCAGATGAGGAGGTATATACACAGAACACACGTCAGCTGTGAAGCCAATGGTTGTAGGATGAAAGCAGCACAAATTTCAACAGCTCTGTTTAGTTGTTTAGAAGATTTGGTGACAATTATGTACTAAATTTGGAAAATTTGCCTTTGAAAACATCCTAGACTGAGAACTACTCTTTGGAGTAATTCTGAAGCAATTATACAAGCCAATTACTAATTTTTCTTCTTATGGCTAATTTAATGAGCTTCGCTTCTTGCTTTATGAATTACAAACAGTCCATATTTGTTTGGAGAAAAAAATAAATTACATTTTCAGCAATGAAGAGAGCTCATACAACCATTTTTAGAAAACTTTAAATGACCATTTACAGCTGAAAACCTGTTCTTAATTAGCTCCAATATACATACGTAATTATAAATTATCTCTGTACTATTGCTAATTGAGAATCCTAAAATAAGAAGTCAGCTTTAACTCAGAATACTTTCATCCTTAGCAAATCATAAACATTTTACAATGTGAGAGCAGGATAATGCTACATGGTCTTGCAGTTGTCTAAATGTCCAGTGGTATGTGACTATCGTTTCAACAGAATATCCTTCTCTATTGCTACTACACTCTCATAAGAGCATAAACCTCTGCAATAAAGTCTATCACACAGCATATAGCACTATAACACACTTAGACTGAAGAAAAGCTTGTGCATCTAAGTTCCTTTGAAATACACTTTATATCAGCTGTACTCTCATTAAAGCTGAACAAAACCTCGTAATATCATGGGAACAGTATGAGAATAGCTTGGTAGTTTTGGCTCTCAGCTTATAAAACTCAGATTTGCAAGAGGAACTGTTCTGACATGTCCTGACATGATGCTATATACAATTACAAGCACCACAGTGTAGAGAGACAGGGAAGTGGCAAATTGAAATTTTTTTTTTTTTTTCCCTAGGAGGAATTAGGCCGGTTTTTCTCTTCCTGGCTTTGCTAAAACTGTACTTGGAAATTCTAGTAAGACAAAACCTTCTTTGATTTATCCACAAAGGAAACACACATCCAGAAAAACCTCCCCAGCCAAAAACATAAGTCATTCTATTACTTGTTTCAAGCGTGTCCAACTGGAGATCATGAAGATGCTTAAGAATTACAAAGCAGAGAACAAACATGCTTAGTGCATTCCCCTACCCCATGCACAAATACGGCTTCTGTGATGTAGCAAGCACTTCTTATTTTTACAGCAGCCTTGTATGGTTGTGTGAAGCTAAGGGGCAGTCCTGGCACAGATCTGCTGTTCCTATTACAGTCGTTTTCCTCCCTGACAAAGGAAGATCTGCGGCACATGTCCCTGTGACAGCTCTGTGATGATCAGATGTCCCACTGGCAGAAAGCAGCTGCATCACTAATGAGGGTTTGGTCTGATGAGTCTGCTTGGTTTTCTGCATGAATAAAACCAAACGTGGCAGGGCTGAGATTAAAGTCCCCTAGTTGCCATTCTTTTCACATTGAAGGCTTAATGTTACCCTGCTGACAAACCCTTGTTCCTTTCCTCAAAAGGACCAATTTAAGGCCCGAGCTGTCCTAATTTTCATCTATGTGAAAGTTTCCAACAACAGTGAGAATAAGATGTGGCATAATGAGAATTATGATGATAAGTCTCTACCTCAACCTGATGAGAAGAATAGCTTGCCAGAGGCTGTGTCATGTAGTAGTGCTCTGAGAGACATTGTTTCACTGTATTCCTCAAATTTTTAGTTGTGTTTGAGCCATGTAGCTACTGCATAGAAACTAAAAGAGATTTTTGTGAGCACACAGCAGTGACGAACAGGGCCAGCTTTACTTTTGTACCTGCAAATGCTGGTACCTAAGTGTCTGCAGACATCCGTCTCCCTGTCTCTCTCATAGGTCTTTATCTTCTTTCTCCTGATGCAGGCCGTACCACAAAACTACAGTTATGGTGCAGTAGCCATTAATATTCTAAAACTGGGACTCTGCAAATCCCAGATGACAGCGCAATAAAATGATATACAGCAGTTTTCTACAAGCAAAGCTTGATGATATTTTTTAATTTAGTTTGTTTTTCTCATGGGCAGGAAGTTTAATGAATCACATAGTTGGACAGGTATTGAAACTGTTAAAAATTATTCAGATCAAATTTGATTAATAAATTTAGTTGAAATATAAAAAATGTTTTCAAAATGAGTTATATAACTCTGCTTAAAAAAAAAAAAAATGAACCACACGCACACAAAGAAATGTAGCAAGCCAAAGTTTAAAAGAAAAAAAAATTCACTGAATTGAAGTTGTTGAATAGATTATGGTAGATGGATCAAAATACTCCCTATTCACACATTTCTATTAATAATAGGTACAGGTCTAGTGAGCAATAGACAACCTCTATAAGAAACAGAAGTATGTACGTTCAGTACCTGATAATACAAGGCCAAATTTAATTTATCTCTACTTCTTTCAATTTTGTGTGCTTTTCAGGGTACACTTCTAAAAATTATTTGAAGGTGGTTTATTTTTTATTTATGACTTTGTGACCAATGTGACTTCCCTAAATATGTTCAATAAAATAATTTGTGAATTGCCACCTTAAAATTTGCAAAGCTTGTAACAACTTCCTTTCAAACATGAATGATCGTGAAACCTTTGCAAGACAATATACAAATTTCCGGAATACCTTTCTGTAGCTTTAGGATTTACCTGCTTTGTGGTTATGAATGGAATGAACCTTCGTGACTTGCAAATGCCAGAAGGTTCAGTTTCCAATGCACAGTAGCAGCCTCTTCAGCAGACAGACACAAGGATACACGGCATTTTTCATCACTCTGTCAATACATTCCACAAGGGAAGTGAGGCTTAATATTCCTATTTTACACAGGATGGAAACTAAAAAAACAGGGAAGCAAAGAGAGCTGCCCAGGACACCACTCTGGGGTGTTGGCCCCAGGGTAGAAGATCGCACTGCCTTACATAGTATAGTGGATAGCCAGTCCAGACTTGAACACCTCATGGCATGTGTATGGACCAGAACTGTGGGTTCCTCACAATGTTCCTCTCATATTGAGGAACCTCAGTGACGTGTAATGCTCACACCATGTCCAGAGTATTACAAGAGCTTCCCTGGATTTCCCTGCAGCACAGTAATATGCCTAGGCTTATAGAGTATAGCCCCCAATAACAGCAGTTTATTTCTTTGACTACACAGAAGAGGTACGTATAAGTAAATTATTCTGGAAAAGCAGTTCCTGCTTTCTATTTCCTTTCAAATAAGTCAAGTTCAGCATGCCTTCAATGAAAATTTCTTAGCTGTAAGAGCAAAATGCCCCATCAATTCAACACAGATATGTCTCTGGCAAACTACCTCGCTCAGACTAGAGTTCCTAGCAATAGGGGGTGACAGTGGCATTCTAGAACAGGAAGGGGTGTTTTGGGTGAATGCTTCTTCTCAACTGAAAGGAGGTGAGCAGCCTGGGAACTTCGTCTGGAAGAACAATTTTAGCCAATTCAAATAAATACATCCTCCAGGCTATTGTAACTTCTGCCAGGAACTGATTCATCCATGGTAGGCTTCTGAATCTGGGTGATGAAATCGTGATGAAAAGGGCGAAGCCTCCGTGTTTTTCACAAAATGAGTTTTTTCCAAGTTT
This sequence comes from Pampusana beccarii, assembly GCA_013399365.1. Lineage (NCBI taxonomy): Eukaryota > Metazoa > Chordata > Aves > Columbiformes > Columbidae > Pampusana > Pampusana beccarii. The sequence goes on from VWYH01005951.1 coordinate 52,040, forward strand.
GTTTTTCTCCCACTTCTTTTAGCAAAAGTGCATCAAGCCCTGAAACAGCTAGAGATCAGACTTCTCAATAGCATTGGCCAGGGGCCTCCAGACACGACTTTTTTTTTTTTTTTTTTTCTCCTTTTAAACATAAAGTACCCTTTTTTTAAATTAAAGACATTCCTGAACTAGGCATAACATTACAGGTAAAAGCTAAATCAAGAAGAAACCCTGCTTAGCACTGTTGAAAACAATTTTGAAAACTTCAAAAATGTATTTAGAGCTAACCATGCTCCCATAAAATTAACATCTTCAAGTCTCACAATATTCACTTCTGGAATCTTTCCATTGGCAACTACTATTAAGAAAGCACGTACACAAAGTGATGCTTTGTCCAAAATAAGTCTGAACACACATTTTGTCACATGAAGAAATGTATCACTTTCACCTGCTTTCATCTGCTAACATAATACCACTACTTCTCATATCATGTCGGCCTTTTTCTGTAGCATAGGACATGTGAATTAAAAAATGCAAAAAGAGACTTGTAAGATAAAAAGATGTTTAAGTTCCTAAGCACAAAATTAAATTCCAGATTTATAGAGAGATTTTTCAAACCTCAAAGAATTATCTGTAAGAATATTTTCATAAATGTCTATATGCAAGTAAAAACTCTTTGTGTGACTGAGGGATACAGTAAGCATCTAAGACTGTACAAATCATGTAGGTTCTTATTATATGAATGGTTACCTAGAAGAGAGTCAAAGGGTGAACTAATATGAATGATAATTGTTTTAAAAACTTTTTTCTGTCTACATAATCTTCTGTTACTCCTGATACAAAAAACTTTTAATTGTCAATGCCAAAGAAACAGAACATACATAATAAAACCTGTAAACAGAATACAATTTTCACGTCTTTCATCATCGTGAGTGTAATGATTCATTCAAAACACAAATTAATTTTTGACTCATAGAAAACCAATATGCTTTGCTTTTAATGTTGTAAATTACATGACCCCAAAGCAATAATCATATTTTGTATTTTGATAGAACTTCTCACCGTCTATTTTTTCATTGTGGTGTGTGTAATTACCTGGTACTTATCTTGGTATGTGTACACTGAGACTGTAAGGTCTATGAGAGAAGGGCGGTCTTATCCTTTTCTATAGCTACCGTAGCGGGATTCTCTCTCATTATAGGGACATGTTAAGTCGTCTGCTGTGTTCAGGCACTTAAACAATGAATGTTTGCCATTGTTACATTTGCATTACTTGTAGGGGAACTCAAGCCAAAATAAGCAGTTGTCTGAAGATTTTGGGTGTTTGATTTTACCTGAAAAGACTCTGTTCAGAGCACATTCACGTGTGGATGTGTCCAGGTACACTTGGCACACACTTGGCATACACACATACCTAAAGGTGTTCTGCATTCACCTGGGCAAGTATGTGGAAGTAACTGCTCTGTAAATATCCCACTTTCACAGCCCAGTGAGTTTATCGTGATCCAGCTTGGGCAAGTATCAGCTGGTACACAACCAAATATCAGGTAGCAAGGACAAGCTGCCAATTATAGCCTTCTCTGAACATCTTTTAGACCTCTTGTATGTTTCAAAAGCAGCAGCTGCCGAGCAGCAATGACCTAGAGGAACAAGCTGATGGTCCTTCTGTGGAATTCATCAGTTTTCCATGCAATGCTTCAACTGTCACCTGTCCCAAGTTTAGTAGATTCCAGAAACACAGATAAGAAACTGCAGGCAAAATCATAAAGCTTACAAAACAAGGAAGTTACTTAGACCATCAATGCACTGGGCAGCTGTAATGACACTCAAATTTTCACTGCTTTGCTCACCAAGAAAATTGATATGTAGGGGATCTTAGGCCTTGCATAAACAAGCTTTTGGACCCCAAGCAGGCTGTTGTTGATTCTGAAAACAAACAAACAAACAAAGAAAAAAACAAAGAAAGAAAGAAAGAAAAAACAACCAAACAAAAAAAACAGCTTATGTACACAAACATGCAACTACAGTGCCACAGTGTACACTGACATTTAAAAAGAAAGACAGAGGATGTTCCCCAGTCATTCTCTAGGCTCTGGAAAAAACAAAACTGCAATAAAAGTTTCTCTAATAGAAAGAGTGACTGGCATTGTATGGGCCCAGAAGGAACAGTTCGACCACTCTCAGCATGTTGGTGCTACCTCTCCTTTACTCATCTTCTATAGCTAAAGTTAGACTCTTAAATGCCTAAAGATCTGATATTAGAATTGTGGAGTCTATAAGTTAAATTGCTCAAAACATTTGCTTCCTCAGGCAACACCTCCTGAACAATATTTGTCTATGAATTCGTACAGTTTCTGGATTTGCAGAATTTTTTTTTTGGTTCTAGACAGAATGAGTCACAGCCTCAAATTTGGATTCTCAGCAAGAAAATTGTTTGATGAAACCATCCTGTGCCCTTGTCCTTGATTCCACCAGAAATACAATATTCACAAAAGATGAAAAGCAGCTTTATTCTTGGCTCTTAATTCATATTTGCTATTCTCTTTCTGTATTTGAAGAGTTGAAGGTGACGGAATATATGGCATTATAACATTACGATGTTTCAAAATACACTTTAAATGCTTTATCACATGTTTACATCCTACTATTTTTTACAAAAGTTTCCCTTTTTTTCCCAACAGCTGTGATTGTCAAAAACTACTTGTCAAAATATTGTCAAATGTTAATTGGAAGAAAACTCTATTTTCTGTCATGGAAGGGAACTAATTGAATAATATTTAAAAGCCTGAGAGTGAACAGTCATTTCCATGTAAAGAAGTTTCATTCTGCATGTGTGAGGCTAATATTTTAAAAGCATACATCACAATACTAGGAAGTTACTACTTCCCCGTTAAAAACACAGAATAATATAGTCCTCTTTTGGAGAAGGAACACACACAAAACTTTTGTAACATCTTCAGCAATGGACATTTCATATTTACTCTTACTTACCTATATATTTCTCAAAAAGTCTGAGTAAGCTATAGATTGATTTAGTCAAAAATATAAAATAACATAGTTTTTCATCATCTTGGGCATGATCTTTGACTCTTCTGGATTTGTCCTTTTAATCAGTGTCTGATTTAGTCTGCTGACACTTTGACTAGAGTCACGGGCCTAATATAATTTGGAAAACTCTCACTGGATTTCAATGAATAAATTAATTACAAATCTGTTCATTGCCCCTACAGGAAAAACAAGAAAACCAAAATAACAACAACAAAGGAGGAAAAAAAAGAAAAATTACTGTTCTGTTGGATTGCTGATTATCTGGGCCTCCACCCATCAGGATATCTCAACATACCTGTAATCTCAACTTTGACGGGAATCACATCCCACAGGAAGGTTACTGGACTACTGTGATATTATGCATCTGCTTACTGGTGGATTCCCATCTACATGGACTTACCCAAAGCAACTCTGCGATAGTGCAAGATAACTCACCCTAAGTTAAGGTGAAGGTGAGACAACTTGTTTAGAGACACAAAGGGAACACTTGTGGAGACAGGATAAAAACTGGACTGACATATCCTCACCAAAAGAATAGATGTGTGGTCTGTGACTTCACCATGCCATTTGCTGGAACAGGCAATGCATGGTGCTGGGGTCTTTTATCCTTTTTTCTTGTAGGAAATTCACATGCAGTAAGAAAGGGAAATTGGTCCCCCTGGAACACTGTTATTTACAGCTAGAGGTGTGACTCTTCAAGCCTAACACCCCAGGAGCTGTGCTTTCAATAAGAAAATTTGTACATTCTTAGCCATATAAGAGAGCTGTGATGACATGAGCCTGCATGAGACAGGGTAATTTTATGAACTGTTTTACATGGATATTTTTAGCCTTTGTCATCTTAAAATAACAGCACTGTAGAACAAAGGGACTCTTCCTCCTTCCTCCTATGGAAGCTGAAGGACACCTGGTAATCTGTCCAAAGATGAAATATTGTCTTATGTGCGCAATTTCCCTGCTTCTCTTTAGCTAGGGAACAGTGTTGCATTTTTATTCGCATGGCTGTGGGGTGATAAAAGGTGTTTGTGGTGTTGGGACAATGTGTGTCGCTTATTCAGAGACTATAAATGGCAATGTTCATCTGAGTGTGTTCTGAAAGTTACAGATTGCAGATGCCACAGAAATGGTATGGCCATCTAGACAACCAGCGAGAACACACTAATCACGGCAGCAGAATGACATCTAAAAAAATGCTCTCCTTCTACATTTTGACCACAGAAGACTGACAGCTGTGTAATGATCACTGGAAGAGGGTGCGTGTTCCAAACATATCCAGGTCAAATACCATGACCTACACACACTTACAAGAAGGTCAGGAAGTACAGCAGCTTACTCAATGGTGTGTGTGTTTCTTTCTAATGCAGTGATGCAAACAACAGTAACATGACTACAGTTAGAAATTTCCCCCCACCATTTCCCAACCAATAATAACCCATACCGCGGCTGCATCCACTCCTGACAATATTCCTCACCACTCTGTAACCACAGTATTTGAAAAGGTCTGCAACTGCTTCTACTGAAGGTTTCTAAAATGTTTCCTTCCCACTTCTGGAAGCACCTGGGTACCATCCACAGAGACACATTATTATTCCTAGCCATGAATTCTCTTCCTTCCGTACCCCACAGGGGGCTTAAGAGGCAACTGGAATGAAATGCATCATAGGACAGAAAGGGTTTTTTTCACTTTCCATTAATCAGACACTGCTATAGTATTTTTAAAAGTAAATTGTCTCTAGTTCCTCATTCGATAACCGTGTCTTTGTTGTTGTAGACAGAACATCTTAGAATACAGACTTCCATACATTTACTTCATGAGCTAACATGTCTTAGGTTGTCTTTTTCACACCCACATGTATTGATGTAAGGCATATATAGCACTCACAACACAATTACTGTGACGAAGAACTTTCCAGACTTTTGGCAGGAAGCTACAGGGAAAGGGAAATAGAGTTTGGGAAGGTATTTCTACACCCTATGCAGAAAGAAGATACTCTTAAAAGTTGTCTGAAAATCAGCTTATCATTTTCCAGGTAAGAACAGAAAAAAAGTGCCAGTTTCAGGTGTTTGTAGGTGAAAATGATGCCTTTCATATAGTTGCAATCTGGTGTGCCAAGACAGCAAGGTAATTAAACGTGTAAGTGACATCATGTCTACTGCAGCACATTTTCAGCTCAAAAATTGCATACAAAAACAGGAGGCAACTTTTCAAAACTGAGCTGACAGGCTGAAGTAAAAAAGCTTGTAAACAAACCCTGTCCATTTTTTTTACATGGTAGCTAACTGTCTTGAGCCCTCCTCCTAGGTTGTTCTAATAAAGAATGAGCACTGACATGACTTTGTCAAACTGGACAGAGATAAGAGCTCTCCCAAAGCACCTGACAAGGAGTTACGTAGCCCCTCCACATCTGCAGGATTAATGTGATTTTCACACACAAGTCTGTATTAAAGAATGATACAAAAGGATCATGTGCCTTACCAATTGGAATATGATCCTGACTAGTTAAAAACAATCCTGAGTTTCACAGTTTTTCAACAACACCTCTATTTTCTACAGTGCTCTTCGCCGTAATTGTCAGCAAATTTGGGCTGGGTGTTTAGATCAGTTTTTTAAGGTTTTTGTTGATTTTTTTGCTAGACAGCGTCAACTGTTAAAGATATATGCATATCAAACACACATATATGTTTTAGCCTTTGCACAATATTTAGAGGCTAAAAACAACAATTAAATGCTTAGCTGTACCTTTTTTATTGACACAGCCTTCCTGTTCCTATGACTAGTTTCCTCTAAGGAAAAGGTGACGCATTGGATGATTTCCCATTTTCTGTTCAGAGAGGAAGTATATAGGCCAAAAGACATTTGTTTTTTTCTGCTAATCTTTAGTCACTGAAGAGCACCTGCAGCCTGTTACCTTGTACTGCTGCTCAAGGTCTGTAGCCACCAAACTACATTGTTGAACAACGGAAAAAGTTGACATCACACCACCTGGAAATAAAATAATGTATAATTTATATGCAACAGTATAAAGGAGACACACAGAGCAGAATAAATCAAAAGAAAGATAAGTAACCATTTAGAATCAAATACAAAAAGCCTACTTTTCTTAATCCAGGAAGATGAAAAGTCTGAAAAACTTAAATGCCTTTACATTCTGCTTTCATTACAGACACAGCAACAGTAACAGTACCGCTGCAGCCTACAAGAAGAAAGCAGCAGGGAACAAAATCTCCCTCCCACTTTGTATTTCACCACTGGGCTGTGTAGTGTTGCACATGTTAAAACAACAAATCTAATTAGCTTTCTGATATAATGACAACGCTTTCATAGGATCAAACTGCAAATGAATACAGGGAACAGATTTAGGTACTTATGAATTCCAGAACACCTCCACAAATGTTTCCACATCATAGAGGAAAAAATATTCTCTCTTCAAGCATTCTGGCAGACACAGGGCCTTGGAGATACCTGTAGTATAAAACAGTACATGTTGATATCACACGTTTCACAGCAGCTGACCACATCCCCAAACAAGAATGTTCCTGGACCACGCATTTATATTACTTCATCTCAATCTCACAAATGTTTATTTCTCATGCCTTATCAGCATCCTAACATCCAACATCAGCCATTGGCTGGTTTTCTGTCATGCCTTAAAATCTACAGACAGGCAACCTCATAATGTTTTTGTTCTTGGCCTTCACATCTGATGCTATGAACTGATTACATCACAGGGGTTTTTGTGACAGTCTGAATCATATATTATCACTGTGTCATGTACTGTGTAATGCAATACATTATTGTAGAAAATCAGCACCTGAATAAAACTCTCAGAAAATCAAATTAGGATCAGGATTAGACTAAAACTAAAAGAAGCAAAAGAGAATCAACAGCTCCAAAGACTCCACAATGTTTATCGAACTTCTAAAAGTTTAGAGTACATCCTAATCATGGGAGGGGGGCTGTTAAGAGCAAAACAGTTGCTTGTCATATATTACAATTAAAATCGTTTTTGTTTCTGAGCTTACCATATTAATACACTGATATATCATACAAACATCCCTTCTGCCATTTCTCTACACCTATACTAAACTACACATTTCTTCTTTTTAGGTTCTGTGCTGAAGACATCTTGCCACTCTCAAATATGGGAAGGGAGTAGTGGGAAAGCCCTATCAGAAGTGAAAGCTTTTCATCAGTGGAAGGAATGTGGTTGGTCTGTTCAGAAAGACATGTGAGATTAAAATAAAAATTTGCAAGAAAACTGGTGATATTTTTGTTATTAGACAACACAGCTCTAGAGTGGAAAATATACCAGGGTGATGTCATTTGAATGGGTTGCAGCTCAACAGTCAGCCGGTGTACAGAGGCTGACTAGAGAAAGATGTGACTGTAGATGGCGGAAAAACGTAACTTGGCCCAAGGCCTTGTCCTTCAGAGGAAGAATTCACAATAAATTTGAAGTCTTTCTTTAAAAAAACCCGCTGATGCTGTCTGAAAATAACTGAGCAAATACAAATTTGTAAGGTTTGTTCTTATTTCTCCCTGTCTGTCACTATCTCCTTGCATGATCCTAAGCAGCTCTGTAATCTCTTGGTGCCTGGTCTGAAAGGGTAGGTTGAGGATGTTGGCCTTACTCCAGTGGGTTTCATCCCAGATAACTACTTTCAGAAAGGCCTCTTGTTGAACCTGATTGCTTAGGCTCTCTCTACAGACAAAAATAAAGAGAAACAAGGACTTGCAAAGGGTGTTATATCCTATCCAAAGAAAGGTGTAAAAAATTGGATTGCTCTGTTTCTTTTCAAAACCTCCTTTCTGTCTCTTCAGTGACTATAGAGGGAGCCTTGATGACCATTTTATAGCAGACACCTAAAATAGATGGCAATAAGTCTCATTTGTCAGGAACAGAAATTAAGACTTGCCTCTTAAATACTGCATCCCTATGTAATATTTGTGTGCCAGTAGTTCTTCCATATATGTACCCTTACTACATCAATAAACCATGTATTTATAGATAACATGCCTTCTTCAATCTTGAATCTTGACAGCAGTGAGCGATTAAAAAAAAAAACAAACCTCATGCTGATTTCTCTGTTTCAGTCTTGCCCTGAACAGAATTTAATTTGCTTTTACTCATTGTCTGTGATTTTACTTGATTTAGGTGCCTGCTTGTCACAACCACTATGTTCTTTCTCAGAATCAGCACCTCTGCTGGCCTCTGCAACTGTGTTACATTTAGTGCCACTTCCTTCCAAGATCCTGAAAGGGAACAAAATATATTTTCAAATTCAGTGCATTTTTAAATTGCTGGTGGCATGAACTGAATTCACTATTCTGGCCACACAATTACGAAAGATCCAATATACTGTTCAAAATGTGGGCTTTATCCTGAACTCTTTATTTGAGTGATGCTACCACCGAAGTCAGTAGAAATCTTGTTTAAATAAAAATACAGATCCAGGTTTTCAGACTGTGAGTTTATTTTTATAAGCACAAAGATTATATAAATATAAATCTATATAAAATATATACATGCATGCATGGGTTTTGTGGAGGAGAGGGATATTATCAGAGCTAGGAGTGAGAATTAATCATTCAACTCCCACTGACACAGTACAAAGCCCCTTTGTGCTTTTGAAAACCTCCCCTCTTAACTACCTCTTTTTCCTACTTGGTAGAACTGTTGCAAAGGGGACATTTCACTAGTGACAGCTGTTGTTTTCCTTTTTTGTTTAGCTGACAGGTTAAAATAAAAAAAGGCAAAGTGTCAAGGAAACAATGAGAAGTAGGGAGTGCAGGTTAACAGGCAAAAAGCAGCATCCTCAAGATATCTCACAAAGGAAGGAAGAGCAGATTTGCCAGCTGTTCCAGAGAAACCTGTCCTCTCCAATGTTCCTTTTGTAAACTTAGTTGAAATTTACATGGAATGCAATATTTATTTTGTATTTTAATATATTCCTTATATAGCCATAGCCATGATCTTCTGTGTAGACAGATGCAGTAATTGCCTGTTTCTCTGAAATGCAATAGAATTTACTCTGTAATAAGTAACTTTCCCGAGTTTTGTGAGTTATGATATTAAACTGCAGAAGACTGATCTTTAAATTAATAATATCAAATATTTGTTCAGTGATTGCCTTTTCAAAGGTTTTGTTTGGCCTACAATAACCTGCAAAGCTGCAGAGACCACACTGAAAAAGGACACAGTGTCCTGACACGTGACCCTTTTACTCAGACTTTTCCATAACACATACAAGACCGGGCATGGTTTGTCCAAATTGTAGTGACTTCACTGGTAGAGGATACTTCAAGATTTTAACAAGGGTAAATGACAGCTGAGCCAAGCTGCTCTGAGTGAAGGGTAAGAACTTTGCACCATTACAGTTAGGCAGGTTTTGGCATCCTGATGGCTCATTTTGCAGCAACTAGGGTGCACCACACTGCACAGTGTAGGTCTATCTGAATCTGTAGCGTGCATCTACAAATCTAAAGCTTGGGTAGGCAAACCAAGAGGGCAATAGTACTACATCTGCAGCCTGTACTTGACAGTTTTAAGATCCTGCACTCTGATATATGACTGTTCTGAAGCTTTTCTTTTTAAAATTTCCTGAAATGTAATAACACCCCAGTATCATTTTTGTTTTGTTTTGTCTCGTTTTTCTTTTTTTTTTCCCTCCCTTATCCTCATTCCTGTAGGAGGCTAAGCTTTTCTTGCTTATTTCATCCCTTTCCCACAAAAACAAAAAGCAAATAATTGTTCCAAAGTGGTTACCCAGCAGGAAAAAATTCTGCAAATGAACTGTGAAGTTAAAGATATGTGAGCTGTGCACACCACTTACAACAGAGAAATAAAATCCCACTGAAATGGAGTATAAGTAAATGTATTCTGCATTGATGTGTTGTCTTTTTATGTCTGTCCACTCTTTGCTAATAAATAACCCTTACAATATCCCCCATATGGTATCCTAATATTATTTATTTGTGGTATTTATATTTGTCAGTCACCTACTCTGAATATTACCTCTTCAAAAAGGTAACCGTCATTCTCTTTTTCTTTCTTAGGAAGTTTTCTTGCTTTTCATAAACGAAACATGTTGCTAGAGCAAAGGCAGAACACTTACTGTGCTTCAGAACTGACATTTTATTCATACATATGATAATAAGGATTTGTCAGTTCTAGTTCCTCACATTGAATCTCTTGGTATTTCTTATCACTTGGACAGGCTTGCTCTTAATTTATCAAGCCCATGAAGTTTTTCTTCAGTAAATTCCAGTGCAGAAAATCTGGCAAGGTGTTATCCAGGGGCTTTAATTTCTGTGTTGCTAAGGAAACTATATGTACGTTAAAAAACAAAACAAACATTTTAAATGATCCACCACTCCAATTCGAGCCCTTGGCAATTTTTACAGATTCTGTGTAGTTTTATTCTGAAGGGACTAAAACAAGGACCTTGTGACACTTGACTATAATATCTTGTATCCTTTAAGTGACTTTCCAGTAACCAGGTTTTAATTGCATACCACAGGTGTGCACTATACTTTTCTAAATCTGTCACCCTGTAGCCAATGTTGTATGGTCTCATCTGTTACAGGTGGTTGTGAGAAGGAATTCAAGGTGCTCTGTGAAGCACCTTCATGGTAGCAAAGAAATCTGCTGCAACTAAATACTTCTCTTCGGAATGGACAGTACAAAATCATATTGTCAATGTCATCATCTTCACACAGTACCTTTGTAAGGGACAAATTTAAATAACCCCCAACACTACTGAAACACTATTCCACTTGTATTCCACTTGCACAAAGAGTACCTTGCTTTCCATTTTGCACACTGCTCTGCCAGATTTCACAAAAGTAATTGCAGAGTAATGCGCTAGATTCTGAAGGAGAGAGGTCCTCGATAAAGCTGGAAAACATCCAATAATTTCCTACAGAAATTTTCAAATACATTGTTACAAGACAATTCACAAAGAAATATCTGGGACTCTTTTTTCTTTTTTCTTTTTTTTTTTTTTTTTTTTCCCCAAAAGCTGAAATACCACTGAATTAAAATTAGAAAGTGCTGCAAAAGTCTCCAGAATATCCCTTAATATCATGAGGTAGTGTCTGGTGAAAACAATATGAGTTCACCCTTTTCTGCCTTACATATTTTTTTTCTGAAATGCAAGAGTGGCAGGAGTCAGAATAGGCATGCAGAGGAAGCAGGGAAAACAGGAGACTAGTGTTGATAAGCAGAGAACAGAACAGCTCCTGCCCTCACATGGGGAATGGCATGTCACATTCAGGTCCAGGGAGCACATTTCCAATATTTGCAAATACTGGGCGGGGAGCGGGGTGAGTGAGGTGGGAGGGGGAAAGGAAAACATGTTTTGTTGTGGGAGACCTAGAATTATGCTCCATATAGCAAAAAATTCAAGTTAAGCAAGTGTATGGTATGCATATTCAGGAATAAGGCTGTGTGTGAGAATTATGTATGAGGAAGTCATCTTGAAGACCTGCACATGTAGATAGAGCTTTGAAGAGCTCAGTGGATTTCCTTCTCCATACAGTGTCCTCAGCTGACTTTTCACAATGTCTGCCTTCATGAAAAAAGAATTGTGTCTGCAGAAGAACCTTGTATTCTATCACTGTAGCTGAGGTACGTCTAAGTGGTATAAGCAGTACCAATGAACAGAAGCTAAAGGTGGGGAAAAAAAACGAACTAAATACAGTGCAAGTTTACATTAAGGGTGACTGTCTCTTGATATAGCTTAATCGAAAAGAGATAGGCAAGTTGCAGAAAGCTCAATTCTCATTAGACATATGGAAAAATTTCTCCCTAGAGAAGGCTGTCAAACACTACAGCAGGCTGCCCTGAAATTTTGTGGGATCTCCATTCCTGGAAATTTTTGAAACTCAACAATAAAGACCTTTGTAAACTGATCTGACTTTGAACTTAGTCCTGGTTTGAGCAGCAGGTTGGGCCAGATGACCTTTAAAGGTCCATTCCAACTTAAGCTATTAAAAAATCCTGTGATGGCCTCACTGTCTTTCATATCTTCCTATCAAAAGCATATGCACTTCTAGAAGTGTTATATTAACCAAATGAAATTAACACTTGAATACAAACTACGGCATGTGAAATAAATACAGCAGGTGTGGCAGGAGGACAGAGCAGGTGATACAAAGTTCCATTTTGGTCATCAGGAATATCAATTAAAATGTAAATACATACAAACTTAACTGACTTAATCAACAAAATAGAATGCAAAACCACCACCAGGGTATTTTTCCCTTCAAACTGAACATGAGGAACACAGAAAAATGTTTGCTGTGATTTGCATGACACACTACAGCCCTTATGTCATCCCTTCTAGTGCCAGCAAAGCTGAAGATATTCTAATACAATATTGGAGTTCATAGCTACAGTCAGACCCAGCTGGTCTTCCTTATACAGTCCAAGTAAAAGAATGAACCAGAAATGAAACAGGTAGGGACAACTCTTGGTATCTGGATTTCTGAACATCGGTTTCCAAACAAGCAAACAAACCAACAAAAACAACACACCACCACATGGCTGCACATATTCAATTTCAAGAATCTGAAAAGAAAGAAAATATAACGACGGGGGGAAAAAACATTAAAATATTTTTATTTTTAATTTCATAAAGAATGTGAATTTAGTTTAGAAAAGGAACGGATTGTAAGAAAATAAAAGAAACACCTTGCTCAACGGAGCCATTCCTGGAGAAATTCCATTTTAAGATAAAAGAATAATATAGGTAGAGACAGAAAACCAGAAAACCTTTAAATTCCTGGATTAAGAACTGCACCCCTTGGAAATTTAGAAGTGCATTATTCTCCCGTTCACCAACTTTTACAAGAATTCCTAAAGGCATGTTAAACTGCTTTTCCATCTCTCATGATCCAGAGTTCTTTTGGACAGTATGAAAATACCGAGTTTCCTCATACTCTGACCAAAGGATAGGAGGGAACTTTCAAGCAAGACAGATTTCAACATTGACTGAAGGCCTGGATGTAATCTATTTGAACAGATCCTTCTAATTGTGTCTACTGTGTCTTGTGTGCCACCCTCTGAAACATGTAATAAAACTGTGTACCAGTACATCCAGAAATACAGTCCTGCGTTGGATTCCATGAGCAGCAGCTAAGTGGAAGGTCTTACACATTTTAAAAGCTAGAGGAGCACAGAGCCAAAACCTTGCAAATTTTGAGGGAGACTTTACAGCAAGACAAAAGCTTCCAGTACTGTTCAAGAAAGTTTTAAAGGTTTTGTATTAGTTCCAGTGTTACTTGATAAATGGTAACTTCTATGCAAATGCAGCCGTCATGAAAATCTATCATGGTTCTGTCTGTGGCTGCAGGCCCTGCTCTGCACCAGACCTCAGAGCAGGTGGGAGGAAGTGCCGTGTGCTCCCCGAGACGGGGGCATGCAGCACACTGCTGGTGTTCCCTTCAGTTCCAAGCTACCCAAAGCCCTTGACAGAGGCATTGCTAAGTCACACCATCCCAGTCCAGGGACATGGCCCCCTACTGCATATGCCCCATTAGGGCATTGACTGTTGACACAAGGTTGGTGTGGTCTAGTTACTGTCTTCACCCAGTTTAATGGATTTTAACATAATGACATTCAATGACACGAAAGGAAGCTTTGTCTGCTGCATCTGGCTTCCAGGCTCTGGATGAGAAAGAGGAAACAGGCTGTGTTTCTTCAAACAAGATAACCAATTGTAAACCAGCAAATATCCTTTTGTTGTCTTTAGGAGACGCAGAGGTAAATCATATTGTCTATCACTGTTATCACTGTGAATTTGGTGAAGTGGAAAAAAGCTCCACCCTGGCACACAAAAGAGCCTCCTGCCTGCTAACTTTGACATTTTGCTGCTCCTCACCAAGTGTTCTACTTGTGCAACCCCACCAAGTTTCCCCTACGTCACTCTTGCAGCCTGTTTCCTGGTCACTTTGGCCTCTACAGGAACTTGGCAAACCTCTTCTCCGTGTGGATGCTTATGTGTCATAATAAATTGTCCCCTCCCATCCATCCACCCACCCACCTATCTAATAAACATGCAGAAGTGACCTAGGATTTCCTCCACAGGGAACAGACAGCAAATAGGTTGAATTTGTCAGCAATCTCCACATTTCAGTGACTTACACCCCTTCCCCTGTAATCACAATGTGACAACCCTCTCACACACACTGCTGGTTGTCCAGCATAACAATAGCTCCCCAATATCATTGTCCCCAATCACTGTCCCTTGACCAATATTATTTTCCCCAGTCATTGTGCCTTGAGCACAGCGGTCTTGATCAGATGGATACAACTGCTATTATCACACCAACGATAGTGAATGCCAAATAATCCATGTGTTTTCCCTTTCCCTTCAATCTCTAAAAGGCATCCCAGTTTATAGACTCAGAGGGACAGACAGAGACAAGTTGTCGTTCCCTCATATCTCTCCCCCAGTCTCCGGAGTGTATATCTAAAGTAATAATGCCTTGATTTCAGCTGATATTTAGCTTAATAAGTGGGTGAAGATTTCAATATTCATTCTTATGCAGAAAAGAAGTTGCCTAACATAGGATTCATCTGACTGTCATATTAAGTTGTCTATATCCTAGTTAGCTGTTCTATTAATGGGTGTTGATAATCAATGGAGAAAAAAAGCAATCCTAGCACATCGGTGATCTCATCCCAAATTAGAGACTAGAGGTATTACATTGGTAAAGTACCAGCTTCTCTCTATTGGCTATAAAAAGTCTGAGAAACCTGCCCTGATATAGATATCTACAGTGCAGGTAAATTAATCTCCACTGTCTTGTGCCCTTCGCATAAATGGCTAAACAAATGATTAAACAAAGTGCCAGGATACACAGTGCCTCTTCATCCCACTCTTAAAGCTGATGGCAGCCACTGAAATGGTGCATTAATTGTAATACAACACTTTGTGCACTGCCAGGGAAGAGCAGCTGGTTTCCCTCATCAAGCAAACCTTTTGAGGAAGACAATTAAGTCGCTTAGAAGCTGATCAAAATTCTTATAGATTGATGTAATATTGGCCTGTATTAGGCAGACCTTGCAGATCTGTTGCCACTGTGAAGAAGGGTCACAACCAGGGCATCCTTTAGTCTGTGTTGCAAATACTGTAATCTCAGTATAGCTTTCCATATTGGAAGTCATGATTGTGCAACTGTGACATTTGCAATTTTGCAAAAAACTGCTTTTTTTTCTGCACTTTATGTAATTATAAATATATTTTGTTGCTCTTATGTCTAAATTAGGTACTGCGGAAAGTTATAGTCTGAAACTGTACTTGCTACTTTATAGCTACTTTATTGAAAAATAGCAATGAAGATAAAGAAACGAGATCCTGATATAGAAATCTTAACTGACTGCTTTCCAAAGTGATTCTGAGTGGTGAATGTATCACATGCTTCCTAGAAACAATCCTCTGACTCAAAGAAGGAAGCTATGGAAAATGGGTCCTCATATATTTCTGTAACTAGTCTTTTTCACACCTGAAGACTAAGCCATGGTATTTAATGATCTGGGAACAAACTGCTTAATAAAATGTTCTACACAGAAAACACAGGATGCAAAGAAAAACAAACAAACAAACTGCAGTCAGGAGATTCATTAATCTGTAAACAAATTATCTATGATTATTAAAAATCAATTCTGGTATTGGATACAATCTGCTTTAAAATGTTTTGTTCCCTGGGTTAGAACAGGGAGCAGCAGGATGTGTAAAAAAAGAGAAGTTCTGGTGTAAAGGTTCCCAAAGGCAGAAGACTCAGAACAGTGAGAGGAACAGTGGAAAAGGGAAAAAAAACAAGAATTAGATAAGGAAGGGATCAACAATACTCAAATATTATTCAACAACTAAACTAAATCAGTTCTGTTGCCAAAGAAGAGGAACTGTTTGGATGACAAACAAGTATATTAACCCTGGTGATGTAATTTGCTGACAATGACTATTCAAGCTCAGATGACAAACTGTTCAAATATACACAGTTTAAAGCACATCGCAAGACACAGAGTATAGAAGATACTTTGTGTATATCGAGCACTGCTGCCCTGCAATGGCCCAGTCAGGTCTGATTAAGCAGCTTCCTTGGGGAAGAGAGGGGAACAGGTGGGAACTTGCTCTTCCAGAAAACACATAGTGGTGATCTCTGGAACTGAGAAGGAAATGTTACTCTACCAGACTTCTTGAGCACTGCATTGCAAATGTTAGCCTAAATCCACCTTCACAGAGCTTCCTTCACATCAGTCCAGGATTCCCAGCATAGAGCTGCCTAGTGAGCAAAACACTATGGAGAGTCACAAGCGGGGAAGCACATACCCTTGCTTCAATTTTTAAAATATCCAGCCTGTAGGGAATGTGGGGGAGAGCCAGAAACATATCTCATGGAACACTGATCAGTATTGTCCTCTTGTTAAGTCTCCAGAAGATGATGTTACAAACGGCATGACAGCGACTTGACTGTTTGGAGAAGTTGCACTGGTAGCCACTTTTAGGGAAGTATGGTAAGACTGTATGATAGGCTTGAAAGAAATTGTCCCCTGAGAGGAGGGAGAGGAAGAAGGTAGATATAGCTAAAAAACAGGGAAAATAAGAAAATGGCTTGTTTCTTCTGCCATTTATTTCATTTAATTCTATTCAAACTACTTCAGCCCTTTCCCTTTTTGAACAGCCATCGTTTTAACGTTATTTTTGTTGCTTTTTGAAGTTATTTTTTAGAGTTTGAAAAAACATGGCAGAATTTAAGTTTCAGTTACTTCAGCTACTTCTTTCGTTATGTTATAATCCCAGACCTTTGGATAGCAGTTTCTGTTTTAACCAGAGGCAGTAGACAGGAGATGTCCTTGTTCCAGCCTTGCTTTCCACTTGGATTTACAGGAGCTCATTTTTAGTTACCTTTCTAGTGTGCTACAAAACTTCATTCCCCCCCCGCCCCTGCCTCGTCTTTCAAGAGCAGTTGGAACCTGAATAATCAGACACTTCTGTTCCATGGCAGCATTTCTTCAGCCCCACTATCATGAAGATTAGCTTCTAATTGCTGGATTGTCTGATCTAGCGTTCCTCAAATCCAACTTGTGTCAGAACTCAATGTTAAACTTCAGTCAGCTAAACTACTGGATTTCTACAGCAGCCCTATTAAGTCCAATGGTGTTTCTCTAGATTTCAAGCAGCCCACAAGGAGGGTCTCACCTGGCATGAAGTACGAAACTATGTCACTTGTCATCTTGTCAAACTAATTTATCCATTACTACTGCCTCCATTACTACTATCTCTTAACTTTGAGGCATTAGAAGTTGTTCTAAATTATTGTCACCCCAGGTCTTAAAATAAGGGAGTAGTAGCGCTCTGTGTGACAGGAGCATAAGACAAGGAGAGGAATGGGGAAACCTTGAAAGCCTAGTGCTCAACAGAATCACAGGAGGAAGGTTGCAACAGGAATAAAGTGCTGGATGGGAGGCCAAGGGCATCAGTGTAGTCTGTGACATTTTTCTGGTATGTCTGGAAGAGAAAAGGCTCCCTACTTGAGTTGTAGATGTGCTATCAAACACAGAGGGGTTTTTTTGGTTTGGTTTTGTTTTCTTCTGGAAGGCTCTCTATCTCACTTTCACTACTTTGATTACACTATCAACAAATGCTTAACTAAATGCAACATTTTGTCCCTGAGGCAGTATGTAAAATGGAAACATTCACGTATTAAACCAGAGAATAGCAACATGCACGCTGGGACGACAGTTTGTTGGAATTACGTTGCCAAGTCCTGTTTTTCGTGGTGCAGCATGTCCATGTCCTGTATACTTGGTGCAAACCTAGCTCTTTATAGGGCTCTTGTTTGATTTTTTTTTCCTTAAACAAGTTCAATGTTTGGAAAAAGAGCCACAACAAATGTACATCTCTTTGCCGGCAGCTGTGCAAGCTCTTAGATGTGAGTTTTCAGTTGATTTCTGCCAGGAACATCTGCCTTGACTCATTTTAGTCTTACTAAGGTTGTCACCCTTCCGAAAGGAATTCCTGTTTCCCTTCCTTTCACACACATATGCACTGCTTATCAGGGCATCTAGAGGAACACACAGATCTGTGTGATTAAGAAAAAAAAAAAAAAAGATGACCTGTCACTCATCATATCCCTCGGATTCAACAAAACGGAAATTAATTTTAGTGAGCATTCAAACCAAACAATAGCAACTCTGCAGCTGGTTTCAGAGGTCTGATGTCAACAACACTAAACACATTTTTATCTCATCTGAGATTTATTGAAAAAACAGAGTGCTTGATAAACAGTGGCTGACAAAAACCAAAACAGATTACCTCAGCAAGTAAAGTGGAATAGGAGGAGACTTGTGCCATACATACTTTGGAACATATTGAACATGTCAATTTCTTATATAATATTAGCTAGTAGAAACATAATTTATGTTAAGTTTTATCCATCAAGTTATATTTATTTGCCAGTGTATAGGAATTATAAATACAATTCTTGAGAAAATTGCCATTTTTTGAGATTTCTTGCATTTAAAGCTGTTAGAATTAAAAATAGTTTTCATCAATATTTATTCATCCCCTCAGGTAACAAACCAACCTTTTTTTCCCAGAGTGACAACTTTCAAAAGTGGAAAAAACAACAGCTATAGCTATTCTTTGAAGCTTTCAGAGATGACATACTCAAGGATTAGTTATATTTTTGCTTGCTTTGTAAGACGCAAGATGATCCAATTTCTTTTTCTATTCTCTACATGGGATCTTCCTGTTTTCTTTAGCTCCCACACTACTCTTATCTTCTATAAGAAATCCAGATGGCTGAGATTTAGGACAGCCCATGCTTGGTGACTAATGCATTAATACAGAGGATGTTACGTTGCCTGAAGAATAGGCAAGGAGTAAACAATCAAAAGATTGTTTACACTGTCTGAAAAAAAAAAAAAAAGGAGAGAAACTTCTGAAAATACATTTCAAAGCATCCAAATCCCATCCTCCAATTCACATTTTGTAACTCCCTGAGGATCTATTTTCCAGTATTTCTTAATAGAATAGTCCTTAAAAAAAAAAAAAAAAGCCTCAAATACCCATCAACATAAAAGGTTTTTCATACAAAATGTGCAGATAGCACATCTAAATACCAGTATTGTCAAACACTGGTCAAGCTCAGCCCAGACAGTCGCAGCACATGGTACCACCTGGGAGCTCTGCTGTACCATTCCCAGTCAAAATACCTGGAATCAAGGCAGAAATGTAGACATCCACACGAAGATTGTCAGGGATTGAAAGACTGGTGAATTGCGTGAGCTAAATCTTTCCCGCGGAAGGGAGTGGGAGGGGGAGGGAGAGGAAGCTTGCTTCCTAGCAGATCAAAGCAGAAAAGCAAATCCAAACTCATGAACTAAATGCAGTGCATCATCTTAGTCTGCATCTGTGTTAATAAATTAAATTGTGCTGAAGAATATTTCTGGGCACCGTGCATGTTCTTATAACAGCCTGTGGCATGGCTTTGGCTTAAAAGACATAATATTCTCTGAAATAAAACTGTATGGACTGGCTGTTTTTTGCATCTTAGTGTATATGTTCAAGAGAAAATCCATCTACACAAAGGTGACTAGTATCTCAGGAAGAAATCTCTTCAGGTAGATAAAGAATGGCAGAGGAATAAGGATTACAAGTATCATACCAACAAACAAATATGGTTACAATAATGGGATGCTTATATACTTTTTGAAGTAAAAATACCAATTAAGACAGTTGGCAAGTTTATGCTCCACTAGTTTTTCTAAAGCTTGTTAACGCTGGCAACAAACAGCACTGTAAATTGACTAAAAGATTGATGCTGGGGGTGGGGGGGGGCTAGCAAAAATGATAAAGAGAAAGAAGAAAAATTATTGCAATTAATATGCCATCTGATGTCTTCCCCTCTGGGAAATTAACATTAAAGGACTTTCTACATGATTTTTCAGAAATTATATTCCTTTGTGGTCAGTTTTATGTGATACCCACTTTAACACAGTGTACTCCTCATGCTGTCTGGAGGCATTTTTCCTTCATTTATTACCCCTGCTCAGGAGGAAGATGTCAGCAGTCAGTCAGGGCTTCCACAGAGTGAAACATTATTCCCAAGAAACCATAACAACCCACTCTGTCATACAGCAACTTACTGGGAAAACTCCGCTCTTGCTTTCCAGGTTTACATGAGTGAAAATTAGTTGGGTGTACCTGTTACCTGGAAGACTAAAAAAACCAAAAACATTGTTTTCTGTCATTGACTCAGTTAAGACCTTTTAACTGTTGCACAATTATCCCCAAACCCATGACAATGGGTTAAGATCCGAAGTGTAAATAAGTAACCAAGGAGCTTTTGAAAGGCAGAGGAAAAGTGTATTTAGAGATTGATTGTGTGCTACAGTACTAGATAACGCTATCATACAAATACCAAACATTCCCTAGCTGCTACCTCATGCGACCAGTTTTATTGCTGAGGACACAGGCAGGCAGCTGAGAGGCTCTCCAGCCATGACAGTGCATATTGTCACATTCAATAGTGCACACAAGGTAACTCCTCTCCTTGTTTTACCTTTTATGATAAAAAACCCAGAGAGGTTGTGTTCCTGCAAATGGTATTTTGGAGGACAGAACACGTCTGTGGACATGGCTCACCCCTGCTTACCTCCACACAGTGCTCACTGTCTCAAAGGTCCAAACTCTTCAGTGTGACTGTAACTGCTTGCAAAACAAAGCACCTTTCATCTGTTTTATTGAGCTTATTAAGAATTTTCCTTTTGTAAATTGGAACTCAGGTAATCCACAGACATAAGAAAGCAATGCCCTTGCTTTTTGAACATTTCACATCAATAAAAGCGGAGCATCTGAAGCAAATGGGACATAGTTAAAGCATCTCCTGCTCTTAGAGATATCTGCTTCTTGCAACTCTTTTTAAGCTCCTCTATAGACTACTAGGGCCTTGGACTTTCACAGATTACACCAAAGAGTGTAGAACATGAAAGCGAGTTGCTGCCACCATTTTACCAAAATACAGCTCAGCTGTGGTACAGGAGGGTTAAGCTCTGACTGTCAAACCCACACCAACCAGATCACTCCAGCAATCTTTCCGCTCATAACTACCTTAAGTAAACACTTTTTTACTTCCAAATGTTTTTAGTATATTTGAGCAGCAACTAAAGAACAATACTGCAAGACTAAAATAGATATGAAAATCCCACGCACTCTGCTGTTGGTGGAGCTTTTGCACTCGTTAGTCATATTTCTATCCTGTTTGACTGTGTTATTACTACTTTATTTCATTCTTTTTCCAGGGGCTGCCTACAGTTACACCTGATAACAGTTATTGTTTCCATTGTTGCTTTTCTAGTGCAGTGCCCAGAATGGGCTGCATCTAATAAAACTTTAACAAAAAACAAAGCACAGAAAGGATCTGCCCACTAAAATAACAACAACATGCCTCCAGCATATGAATAGCACCGAAAACCTTCCATTTGGGGCTTCCAGAGATGTGCCTGGATCTGCAGAAACATCACAAACAGAAGATTAATAGCTGTATATATGCATTTCTTAGCTCATTCAAGAAGAAGAAAAATGGGAGCCATTTTGAAAAACAAATAAAGCACTATATAGACTCTTTTATTAGTGTGCATTTGTTAACAAGGAAACTTCTACTAAACAGAAAGTTATAATCCTGTATTGGAAGGCAGCAGCTATTTAACTCTGAAGATGAATGTTATTCCACCACATTGCCCTGCAACTGAAGTCAAGGACTAGTCAGCAGTGGACTCTCCCTCTTGGATTCAACAATGAGGTGGCTGATGTTCCTCAGGTCTGTAATGCTGTTATTATTATTTTCCTTTCTCTCCCATCTCTAACAGACAAGCAATGTGGGATGATTATGCACTCTTCTGCAGTAGTACATCTGGGTCTGATGACCATGGAGAAGAATGTCAGTGCTGATAAGAATAAAGCTTCTTTATTTAGCTGCAAGCTTGGACATCTTTTCTTTCTGGTAGCTGCAAAGCAAGACTTATCCTGTCACATTCCTTGAGAGATTTGTGCATGAAAAAACCTGATTTTTTAATCCTTCGAAGTATGACTGTATCCTTCAGAGAAGGGTATTTTCACCATTTTATCTTAGACATCAAACTTAGGTACTTCAGCTGATATCCAGGGTTTTCTACATAGATAATGAAAGCCATCAGTGAATTGCTCATGGGAAGAGTTCAAATTAGACCTCTTCCCCTTCACCAGACATTCAGGCAGCTCAAAGCCTTCTGCCTAAATTCAGGCTGCCTAGTGCCTTTAAGTGGAAGTTGTCACTTATTATTATTGAAATCCAAGACATTAACACTACATCCATGTGTGGGGACTCTTCAATATAAAACCAAAATCATTTAATCTCCCCAAGAGAAACTCCCTTAGACAAAACAGAATCAAGATTCAAACTAGTCCCCAAACAACTAAAAAACCCTGCCACCTCCCACCCTGCCCCCCAGACTACAAAAAAGAGAAAAGTACCACCAAAAAAGAGAGTAAAGTATCACAGAATGTGCTAGCTTCATGGCCTAATATGTATTTATTTTTCTTTAACAGTTTCTGCAACATTGGGAAGCACAGTGCAATCCCATGTCACAGGTGGGGATTTGATATAAAAATGCTAAAACTCAGAACCTGTACAGTATTCAGATTCATATCCTCAAATTTAAGCGTTGGCTTAGTGTTAAAGTGCTAAAGTTCTAAGTGCTTTAGAAGGAATATGCTTAGATAGGTCTCCTTCAGGTCAGATCAGAAGCCTGTGTCATTGGACTGGATCTACCAAACCCAACATTAGGATACTTTTTGGGACTACTGGGGAAGTTGTCTTCTAAGAATGAACAGTTCAATGTGGTTTTTGCCAGATGATGTTATGTAAACCCTCTTAGGAAAACTTAATTTACAATCATGGACGTATTTCCAGACACAGTTTGTGTGCCCAAATGTTTAAATCTTCTACAGAAATCCTCTAGTTCACTGATTTGTACCATCACACGCACAACCACCATATAAGTAAATACTTACCAGACACTTTTCTGTTATTCAGTTGTCAGGCCTGCAGCATCTTAAAGTCCAGCTGTTCCTCTAAGTACAAACATGAGCAAAATAAAATGGAAGCTGTCTCCAAAAGGGAAATGGTTGTTGGAAAGTCTTGTGCCATCTTTCACCTTGCAATATTTTCAGCACATTACTTAACAGCAAACAATCCAGAAAGTGAACTTTGTTCTGAATTATCACATTGGTGCTTTCCCATCTGCAGCCAAAGCAAGCAGTAGGATCACAAAGGCTGACGGCATATTGATTTTGCAAGAAACTGAGCAAAACTTCAGGGAGCACCAATGACAGCTTTTGCTGTCAACACACTACACATTCCAACAAAATTGGAAATAAAATTGTATCCACCTTTTAGCTGAAGGTTTTCTGTGCTTCTGACCATTTCTCATTAACCAGTTAGTCTCCAGGTGCTTACAAGTTTGAGATACAAAGTGTCTGAGATAAACAGTTTAACACAACTACTTTTTTGTTTTCAGGAGTAAATTGCTGAGTCACTTATACCCACTTCTCTGACAAAAAGGTTAAAGGTCCCCATAGAGTTCTCTCAATATTTAGGTTTTTGCGATAATACTTTTTATTACACAATCAATAGAAGAAAGCAGTTTTGTTCGCCACACTTACTTGCCTGCAACTGGAAAACATGAAGTGTTTCAGGCTGTAGTAATTATGATATTCATTGAAAGAATCCCTCGTCACTCAGCTGTGCTGGGATCTTGTGTGTTCTTTTGTTCCAATAAACTATACCTTTTGACAAGGATTACAGGCATTGCACTGAATGAGACATAAATACATACCATTGCTGGTCTGGGACTGTACCTGTCTTTCTGCTCTCCATCTGCAGAGTGCCTATTCAAACCTGCATGGCAGTCCATAAAAAAAGTAGAATTCTTTTTATTATTGCGATAAAAAATAAGGGAGTTCATCAGTCTAAGCATCAGAAACAAAAGCAAAAATCTCAGTGTTTTTTACTGCAAAGACAGTTTTTTCCACAATGATACAGGTAATTTAGCTAAGAGTCTTTAATCGTTGTTTATTCTTGGTTACTGTTTCTCTGCTTATGCAGCTGTACAGAATAGGCATCAGAGCAGCACAGGGATAACATAACCATTTTAGGAAGCTAAATACACCTCATAACATTTGATGTTCCCAGACATCCTTTGGTGCTTGGTCAGGTTACAGATTATTTAGCTGTTCTGAGAATTTCCCTGACCTGAGTTAACTGTGGCTAAAGTTTATCTCTCATTTCCTGCCCTGTCCCCTCCATAAACCCCAGCTCCTGGTTACACTGTCCGGCACTGAAGTCAGGCTTGAGTGTGTCACAGCTGAGGGACTCCAGGACAGCTTCTGTCGCATCCTCAGTGCTGGCTGCTTCCTACTTCTCCATTCATGCCTTGCATGAATTGAGTGAATCTTAAACAAAGAGATTCAACAAAATCTCAACACTGGTTGTCAAAATACAGTGAGCGCAGAGAAAGCTTTACCACCCAAGACCATGTCACTTTTAGTGAGGAAGGAATGGCAGAGGACTCCAAAACTACCCTAATTAAATTGCTTTAGTTATGCTCCATTTCCTTCACCAGAAAATGTGCTGTTATTGTATCTCTTCCCTATTTCTTTTGTGATTGTTTAAGTATTAGTTAAGTTTTCTGCTAATACATATAGCCTGCCAGCTGCCTCTGAAAATATATTTGCCTTTCAGCAGGGCTGCTTCGAGCTCTTTGGCACATCTTTCAAAGCGTCACCCTGCACTGAACTGTGTTGCATTCAACTAAGAGCAAACTGTCAGTTCATAAATATCTCAGTTTCAAAGGAGCAGAATTGTTTTATATTCCTTTACCAAATGGAACTTGAAGCCAGTAAATCTGCTATTGAACTGGAGCGTATGGCAGAGTGTGTGCTCCACTAGAAGGGGAGGCAGGCGAGTGTCAGCAATGAAGATTTACCGCTGCCTCCCCTAATCAGGCATAGCCTTGTCCTATAAACTCAGCCATGCTGTCTTCTCACACCAAGTCTGGCATCCTTAGAAAGCCAAACACAGATCCACAGCCTACTTTGTTCCTAGGCCATCTACCACGCATCCTTTGAATGAAAGACACTGTGAATGCAGGCCGGTCCAACTCATTTAAAGTCCAGACTCTCTCAGTTGCAGTCTACACAGGTAGACAGTCTCATGCCGTGCAACACCAGTGACTACGTGCAGGCCCAAGCACGCAACTTTTGTTTACGGAATCAAAGCCTCAGTGCACACTGTATAGAGACAGAGATGCATCAGGAGATGTAGAAGGTTAAACAAAGAGGTTCCAGATTCGTTAAGTTCAAATCGTGAGTAGCTTATGCTGGGATTTTTGACAGACGTTCAAGTAACCAGAGCATCTGAATACAGAAAAAATTGAGTGCAACTATAAATATAAACACACATATGCTGCTTTAAAGTCTCCAGGTTCCACAGGCTTGTTTTTACCAACTGAAACTTCCTCCATATCATTTTTGACTGATATTTGAATAATGATGTTCATAGACTCTTGTATAAGAAAACTGTCCCAAAAAACTAAAACACACATTAGACTGCCTTATGCAGAGTTAGAAATTCTAGTTGGCCTCATTATTGCATGAAATCTTATCTGTAAAATGCTACAGAAGAAGAGATTTTTCTTGAATGAAAAAGAGAGGGATGCAGCAGACAAGCTGGAAACCATAAAGTGGTAACTTTCACAGTGATGGTACCATGTCTTAATTACATAGCCATTTGAGCCTGCTTATATGCCAAGCAGATCTGTAGATGCAAAAGCAAACTGTCCTCTTCTACCAAGGAAAGACAAATACTATCTCAGTGTTTGCAGCAGAAGAAGAGACATGGAGGAAAGACGCAAATAAACAAAGTGGTAGTTGAACAGCCACACAAGCTAATTTCTCACAGGAGTCCAAGGAAGAAGCAGCACACCCACTGATTTGGACCTTACATTTTACCATGTATTAGTTGCTAGAGTATTAATGGGTTTAGTCACAGACTTATTTAGGTCATCTATTTCAGTCTTTCCGAATCTGAAAAAGAAGAAACTAAAAGACAAAGAGCTTAAAGGCACTTCTTCTTCTTCTTTTTTTTTTTTTTTTAATGTACAGTGTATGTTTTTCCTAAATCTGTTTTTTTTCCCCATAATGTCTTAATCCTGTTGTTGCTTCAGACAATCACTGAATATGCTTCTTTTCAGTTTCTTCTGCTATGCCTAAATTTAGATGAAGGGTTTGAATCTCTCAGTTCCTGCTCTAGAGTCTTCTATTGGTTTACTTCTCAATATTTCTCTCTAGAAAGCATTTACACTATGTCTAGAGCACTATATAAGCATACACTAATCAATTCATATAAATGTTTTCCTTTGCAGTAAGCCGTTTGTGTACCTCATGCTTTTTAGTAACTTGAGGCAGATCTATGGCAGAAACAGTTCATCTTGGATTAGCCTCCTTCATTAAATTACAACACGCTATGCCTTGCAGAAAGCAAAACCTTATCCACCATTCCCTTTATTTGGTTAATTTTTAATCCCTAAGAAATTTTTTATCAGAAGAGTGCTTCCAGCAAGTTCTGCTCACTGCCCCTGCTGGTGCCTCTTCCAAGGTGCTATCATGCATGTTAACAACACGTCACATGGGCTGCCTTCTGGGTATTTCTCCAAGCCCTCCTCACTTGAAACTTGTGCTCCTTTATCTCCATTCTACTCAGGTCATCACACACCCTTGTAAGAACTACTGCAGCTATTCTGCAGGTGTTTGTTAATACAGAAATCACTTAAGTGTAAATCTTGCAATCAACTCTTTGTAGCCTGCTACTGTTCACACTGCTTCAAACGTAATGGCCTTTATACTCATCTCTAAACTCTTGCTTGTGCCACTGCTGTTGAAGGTGTACCTGCTTCCACCTAAATTCAGCTTTTGTTCTTTGAATTATGTCTTCTACATTCTCTTAATTATCAGTACAACTTGTTTTCTTAGAGCCTTCTATGCCATGTTTGCTCAGGCTTCCCCTGCATCCACACTCACCACATTCTTCTTCTGACCTTAGTAATATTCGTACCAAATCAACTATGATCAGTTTAATGGACTGCTGTTGTTATTGTGGAAGCATTGGTGTCCCACTGAAATACCTGTGATTGTTTTCTGCAATTATTTTGTGTCACTGCTTATCAGCAGGACCAGACAGGCCTTAGGTTTTTGGCTACTCTGTCAGAGCACACAACCTTAATATCTTGTTTGCCACGCCATCTGTAGCTCCTGCACTCATCTCCAGAATACTGTCCCTCACAGCCACAAAAAATTTCAGTTGCATGGTTCATCATTCCCACTTCTAACCTCTGTGTGGGTTTATCAAAGTACTTGTTACTGTAAGATAATGGCTATCTTTACCCTCTCATTACTTTCACTTGCATCAAAGTCTTAAATGGTACTGAATCACTTGCATGCTCCCTCAACATAGCCCATCGCCCAAAGGCGCTTTAAGAGACTGCTCAATATAATGATACGAAACATATTTAACAACTGACTAGTATTTGTAAACACTTACAGAGGTGGAGATTTCCCAAACAATCTATCTTATATGGCCATTATTACACTTCTCCTCGTATTTAAATGAAATCTTCTATCCTAAGGAATGATTTCTGAAGATAAAAGCATCCAAATAACTGCTGAGAAGTAGGACTTCTTGGCTTGAGCATGATCCTGTGCTAATACATCTATTTAACTTTCATACAAAATCTTCGTGTTTCTATCCTTTATCTATAACGTGTGGACTTTAGTTATCTTGTCTGTCTAGTTAAATTCCTCAGGGCAAGTTTTTGTCTGCAGCATATTCACATGGTTTATCCAAAGAGTGAAGTGAGGATGAGGAGCATATGAACTCCTCACTTTTCTTTGCACCGGTGCAGAACATCTAGGTGAAAACTAAAGTAATTGAATAAAAATTTCCACTCTTGATCCTTCCTCTTTTTCCCTGTGGTTACTCTGTCATCATAACATTAGCATACCAGTAGTCAGGGAACAGGAACATTTTAGAGACTACCTCTTTAATCTTCTTTCAAATGCAATATCCAACAGCAAAATCTGAATTTGTAAGATTATTCAGGAAAAAAAAAGAACCTAATATCATCATAGCATGAAAGATGTTCTTAAATCGCTTAGCTGTAAGTGAAGTTCTGCTGTTATATAGCAAAGATATTCCTGTTTTCGGGTATTGTAAGTGCCTTAGACCGAAATTTGATATATGAGTTATTAAACTCAGAGAAAGCTTTCAAATCAGAAATCTGGGGCTTATCTTACTTGCTTTACTAAAGCAATACTTAAACGGCGTTAGATAGTGAAAGATATGTATGTTTGAACTTTATTGTTAGAACTAGTCAAACCAGCACAACTTGGAAGTGTGTCTAGTGCCCTCCTTCAGTCTAGATTTTCAGGATTTTTAAATGTAATCCAAAACTCTTAAATCACTTTCAGTCAGCTCTGCGAAAGCTGTGTAGGGATAGACAGCATCATATTATTTTCTTTGAGATGCAGATGATGAGATTAGAAAAACTGCTGCTACTCCTGTTCAAGAGTGACAATCCAGCTGTGTCCAGCTCAGTCTCATTACAGAGCATGGCTATTTGCTTTATAGACAAAGGAGATCAAAGGCCTACCTAAGGATTGTGTTCACATACCTTAAATACTTGCAGCAGCTCTTGTTCCAGGGTCACACCATACAAGTAAAACTTTATGGGCAAGTTAGAAAATCAAGGGGCAATAACTATCACTTGCTTGCAGCTACCTCTGGGATAGAGACACCAGCAAATTAGGGTTTTTACAGCTTGGCTACACAAGAAATAAGTGAACATCAAGGGCAGTACCAAGATAAGAATTTATCCAGGATGCTGCCTAAAAATTTCATCTTGAAATGGATTTAAAATGTTTAAAAATCTATTATTTTTCTCACATTTTTCCCTGTTTGTTCAGTTATAAATAACTGGAAAAGCATTCATGCTCATTAACTCAGGCAGACTCTCCTGTTTCTTTGCACTTCCAAGAGCATGGTAGCTATGGTATCAGTACACAGTTTTAGCCTGTTAGTTTGCTGGGGGATCTCATAAACATTTGTCCCCAAGTACAGCTATATTCAGGGTGACTCAGCTGTGATTTTCCACAGTGACTGTTGAATTTACATGCACATTTGGAGGCCTGTATAAATAGTTAATGAGCCCAGAATCTGCAGAGGAATGGAGAGAGATAGGATGCATATTTGCCTGAGACCAAACACTGCACATCTCAGGTGTTTTCTGGACAATGTCAGTGGAAGCTGGGCCAGTGGTACTGGTAGCATGTACCTGTCCACAGTAGTCAAATATCTTACTGTGTTTCTGTAGCATAGAACTTAAAGAACTAATTACAGAGCAGGCAAGATATGATGCTTATTCCAGCAATGTGTAATTCGTCTTGACTTTAAAACAGGATTTAAAATAACTTCCAGAGAAAGTTATTTCAGTTTTGCATTCTAGACCCACATGTTTTGCTCATTTTAACTTGCACAGTATTTACTTCTAATATATTTGTATAGCATGTTTTTCTTTGCGGGGGAGGGGAGCTGGGGGAGAAGACCTCAATTCCAGACATGCAGAAGAAAACTACCAGCTAGTCTCGACTATTCACCTTGAACATGACCAGACTGCAAAATATCTGAGCATGGGCATGTAAATATCTATAACAAGCATTCCAGTCTTTCAGTATTTTGGAGCCAACCCTGGATACAGGAAGCACAAACAATATGTGGGGAACTCCCATCACATGTTTTACGTGTCATTGCTCGAAAGAGTGGTGCAACAGTTCAGCCAAGACTGGGTGTTTAGTGAAGAGCACAGGATTGGGCTTCCATGCCCCATTATCCTGAGAGCAGCTTCCTGTAACAGGAACACATCTGCTCGCAGAAGAAAGACAAGTCCACACCTTAGAGATAACGTGTGCATGCAAGATGTGCATCTCGCACTCATTCAGTAGCCCTAGACAAATAAGTATGCACTCAGTGGGGCTGCGAGAAGCAGTTAGGGCCATAACTGAGTACAACAGCCCTGCAGATCTGTGACACACTGGAAACATCAAGTCACCTTTCCCTGCGTTTCCCTCAGTACAGTCACCCAGCAGTAGTCTGATCTCAGTTAGGAAGGGTGGGAGATTAAAGAAGAAAAATGTAAAAAGAATGAGAAGAAAGAAGAATGAGCTCATTCTATTAGCAATCTCCAGATATCCCAAAGTTACTTTATTTCTATTTTGGGCATATTTCAGTGAACACATCCTCTTAAGAAAAAAAAAAAAAAGTTAGTCTGAAGACAGAAAACAGCCAAAACCTGACAAACTTGTAGAAGTGTGTCCAGCCTCCTGCCTCTTGATTGCAGAAGCCAGAACCTGAGAAAATAACACTTGTTTTCTTGCAAGACTTGTGTTAAATATGCAGAAAAATTGAGGTAATGTGAGAGTCTTGTGGGAAATAAAATAAACAAGGAACAAGACTCACTGATAAGCAATTCTTTTTTACTGTTAGGAATGGTTAGGAGAAGAATTAATGCGAAGTTAATTAACAGTAACTCAAAGCTGCACTATGTTCTCTACACGCGTGTAGCCCTCTGTGGGTCAGCTGCACCTCCCATCAGTTCCCTTGATCTCAAGCCTTGCTACAGATGCTGGCCCCTGTCAAGAAGGGTTAGAATCAGACAATTTGCTCCCTCACAGCCCTGGCCACTTTTGGGGAGAAGTCTGTAGTGGAAATTTCAACTCACTTTCTCATCTTTCCTCAGCAGTACATCTGCACGTTGTTTTCAAAATGCTGACTCCAAGGAGCTGTACGTTGCCATCAAAATTGCCTTAATTGATGATTGTGTGCAAATCTGCAGGCTGAACCCACAGGAGCTCTCACTGTCATTTTGTGCTGAGGCCTTGTTTTGCTTGCTGGCCTTCCATGGCACAAGGAAGTAAGTCTGGAGACCAAACCTGAAAATAGCACAGCTCTATAAATAGAAAGCACTGACTCCTCCAGGGGAATCCTTCAGCTGGAATCAGCATTCTTGGCTGAAAAACAAAACAAAGCCAAAACAACAACAAAAAAGGCAGAAAACTGAAAGAGGAACTAAAGAACTAGACATAGTTCAGAGAAGGAAAACAGAAGATACTGTTCCTTAGCAGAGAGTAAAACCAGACAGGCAGGATTCCTCCATTATATGCAGATGTCAGGATGAAAAATTTTGATGTAGTACATTGCGAACAGGATCTCAGGGCATGAAATGCAACAAGATTTGGTGGCCAGCAATTGCTGACCCAGCAGTTGCTACACTTTTCTTGTGAAAGATTAATGAAGTTAAAGTTACTGTAAAGAAGTGTGCCTGTCGCAAGGCACTAATCACCCTCGGTGCAGCACAACACTGGTTTTGAGAAACTCTTTTCGGTATCTGCACTAACTCTCTCAGTGGTATGGCTGGACTGTTTTCTCACATTGAAAGATGGTGTCAAGCACCTTTATTGGGATTCATCTCACAAAGAGATGAACTCAGGTGGACGATTGAGCCCATGGGACTTTGCACTGGTAGGAGTGCCGTAAGTATTTCATTTTCATAACTGCAACTACAGAAGTCTGCATTAATCCCTCACTAATGCACATGTCAGTCAAGCATGCATACATAGCTTCTCAGTTTTGAACAGTGCTCAGAATGGAATAGCACAGCCTATTGTGGCTTTTGTAAAAGCAAGTATGGAACAGATATAACCTACGTACCAATGAGTGCAGAATCTATTTTCTGCTGGCCATGTCTTACATCTGTGCTGGCCATATCTCAAATCTGTGCTTAAGAAGCTGTCTTTAATCTTTAAGTATAATTTGTTTTATACTGTAGAAGTTCCCTGTCTGATCACTGGTGTGAGACAAAGTGGTGATCACAACACAGGGAACTCCAACTCCATTTGTAGCAGATGTGGATTTGGCAATCTAAGATGTTACCGACTTGAGCTGCTTAGGTCAGTCGTGCAGCAGCCACACGCAGCAGCAGGTGTGCACAGGCCTCCAATAGCACATGTTACAGTCTCACACTTAATTGATATGGTCATTAACTTCATCTTTCAGTAATACACCAGAATGAACTAAAACTCCAAAGATCACACAGTATCAATTTTGCCAATGCACTTATGAAGACAGCAACATCTGTAAGATACATAGTTTGCAGAGCTACAGCCAGTGATTGCTTAAAGTGTTACCCCAGCATGCACCCTGCACCCTAAAGTACCATACATATGAAGCTATTTGGGATGGGAAGGAAGGATGCGTTAACCCAAAGGTAATCATAATACTAAAGCCAGAGCAACTTAATGAAGATACTTTGGAGTTAGCAGTCATTAAACAAAAATTATATCCCCAAAATATTAAAACTAGCTTCTGATCCAATAGTAGCATTCTTGTTTCTTGAGCAGATTTTCTCCATTTAATATTCTGAACAAGATTTTGGTAAAACAGTGATCAGGCATCATTAACTTACACTTTAATCATATGAACAGTTTCAGTGATATTCATAAGTGTTTGATTTCTCTTCAGGCCAATCACTTTGTGAACTAGAAGCAAACAATTTGTAACAAAATGTGTTTGTGTATCAAATGACTTGAATATTCTTATAAATTACTTGAGTATTCTTATAAAGTTAAAATTTTGGTTAACAAATGAAACAACCCAAAAAAACCCAATCGAAGTGGTGTATAGGATGAACACTAGGATGAGCACAGGATTAACAAAGCGTGAGGTCACATAAATAAAATCTTTTTTGCTATAGGATCATCAGTAGAAGCAGTACATGTCGTGGACTTCTTCAGTGTCACGATAAACCAAATTTTAAGAAGTCTGAACAAAATGGATGCCTGTTTTAACCACATACACTAATGCACAGTAACTTCAAAACATACAGCTTGATTATTTGGGTTCATTATGTAAACAATACGAAATTTAAGAATCTCTTTTTTAAAGGATGATTTTTCACTGCTGTGTTTGTTTACTGATCATGCAAACAGTAAGCAAAAATGTGTGATATAAAGCTTTGAACAAACATAGCAAGTGAGGTACATATATTAGTTTATATTTGCCCACAACTTTACTAAAGTAGCTTTTGTCTCTTCCAAGTAAGATTAGAGAAGAATGAGAAAATAAGAAGGTTTTTTGGGACTGTTATATTTTATCACAGGTGTATCTTGCAATATCTAGCAAAGCCTGAAACCTCTCCTTTTCGAAAAAAGAGGGTTTGGAGGGGAGAGTCTCTAGCTTCAACTAACTGCATATTAATGCAACTTTCATGTGTTTACTGTCTGAGTAACCTTACACTCGGACAGAAATTTGTCAACATAATCATAACTTATTTGCATAGACAAAAGGTATGATCACATTCTCCTCAAAAATTAGATTAGAAATCAGATTAGAAAATAATCCATTGCTATTGGAAAAAGAAAAACTAATAGTTTTGCACTGGAAAACAATGTCACAAATAGATGTGACATAGAGAGGAGAGACAATTGTAAGGCCTACTTTCTTATTTAATAAGCAGGAGCATGAAAATATTAATAGCAAAGTTTCCCTTCAGTTTTCCATTTCCTTCTGCAGGTGTTCAATGCCACGACACCAGTCACAAAGGTCCTCCCTCTTTTCCTTTCACTCTTTTTGAGACAGGCTTTCACTACCTTAAACTAAGGCAATTAAAACGTTTTTTTCTGTCTGCATGTTACCTCACCCCCTCAGCATAGGCCCAAGAAAAGATTAGTAAGCACATATGGAAAATCTCAGCTATGAGACAAAAGCTATAGTGCATCATCACCAACCCAGTAAAACTGAAAGGTTCTGTTCACCCACTTTAACCCACACAGTTTCAATACTTGGCAATCTGAAAGCAATGTTAGTGCTAAACAAACTGCAGTAGCTGGTCAAACGCATTTTTTGCTCCTTTTATCCAGCCGAAGCTTTCATTATGCATCTATGACAGCACTACTGAGAAAATAATCTTCTTAGCAGCTTCTGCTTAAAAATAAATCCCACTATGCTAAATAGCCTCATAGGTATAAACAGTATAGATCTGCAACTTTATTCTGCAATGTTTCCTGGCTGTTTTTTATTTGCTGCAATAAATTTGCTGCAAAAAAATCAGGGGTTGTCTGGGCATTCCATCCACAGAACAGCAAAATATTTCTGAGAAGTTTCAGAATATTGCATTTTCCTGAGACAAGACTTAAAGGATTTGTGCCTCTTTCAAAGTTTACTACTTATTTTTCATTTTATAATGAGGTTTTCGAAACCCTAAAGTGTTTTATTTAAATCATTCTTAAATAAGGTGAATTTTTCTCTCCTGATGAAGTAATCTAGCTCTCTCACGTAGGAATACAGTAGTATGTATTCTGTGTGTGTATAATATATACGTACATATATACATACATTGACATGAAATAACCATTTCACAGGAGCAGGAAAACAACTTTGTGTCTGGTTCTCAGTGCTTTGCCTTCATGCTTGTACAAATAGGCTATGAAAGTTCTGTATGCTTCATTCACTTTACATTTCTGTACATGGAAAACTGGTTAACTATACTAATTTCGAAGCTTTTCTTGTGTGGATTCATAGCTGTTTTGAAATAACTTTACCTTATTTCAACACATTTCTAATCAGCTTGAATCCATACAACCTGTGCAAAAGATTACCCATGCAGAAGTCTGCGCCATCTTATCTGAATTTATTCTAAAACCACTTTTAGTTAAACGAAGACAAGTAGTATAAAGACAAGCCTTTACAATGGTTGTGGTATTTTTATCTATGTCACATCATATATGACCTTCAAGAAAATAGTCTTAAATCCAGTCAGCCACAAGGATTTGAACCACCATTTAGTGTTTAACATAGTGTAACACCTTCAAATATCGTATCAGTCTTAACATTTTTTTCCATCTATGAATGAATGTTTCCACTGTATGGCAATAAAACCAGCAATCTTTAGTAGATATTGCAATCTTCAAGAGGCCTTAAAAATTGAATGTACTCTAGATAGGTCAGCCAACAAACTACGTAAATCCAGGATGAAGCTAATTGATAATAGTTATTAGGTAGTAAAAACCAGTTTGGTTTCATACTCTAAACTAATGCTAAAACGTGGTTGACATACAGAAACTATTTATATCAAAATAATATTAAACAAATTCCTATTCAGGAAATGATCCTATTACGTAGAATCAATGGGACACTTCCAGGTACAGCTTTTTCTTCTTTTTTTTTTTTTTTCTTTAATATTTCATTTTTTTTCTAATGTAGTATCTTAGTTATGCATACATGCATGAATGTATAAATATGCATATACCCTTCCACACCTGTCTTTAAAACTGCTGATATTAGCTTAGCAAATGATATAAAAATATAACCGTTCTCAATCTATGACTTCAGTTTGTACTATACATGTCCAGACATAATTAGCATAAAATACCCAGATTGTTCAGACAAGCAATTAAGAGGATGAAAGAACTGACTATGTTCTACAGCTATACCAGACATCAAGGTCTTAAAATGAATACTGTTAGATAAGTTCAACTACAAATGGCATGGGCAGCTAGGGTTTTCATCCAAGCCTAGGAAAACACCACCCAGGTATTGAAACCGAAATGTAATTTACTCAGTGGTTTTGCCATAAAATAACGTGTCAATGTTTGATTTGGAAATGTTCATGTGTATTACTCCATTTTGACTGCATTCTGTGTCATGCAGATTGCATAAGATAAGGCACACTGTGTAATAAGTACATTCACACAGGAGTAGAAGCAGCAGCTAAAGACCAGCAATCTCTGAACAAAAGAAGGGAATAACAGAGGCAATTTCTGTAAGGGCTATTTTCTCTTACTTTTCTGATGAGGTGGGGGAAGGTAAAAAGAGTAAGGTGCAGTTTGATGGGGTGAATTTTTCCCAAGAAACTACAAATCAGATGCTGGTACTGGAACTTAAACCTGACACTACAGAAACAACACATGAGGAAGAATGGCAAAGGCATATGATAGAGAGATTAAGGGACTGATCTAGGAATTTAATACCTGACTGAAAAAGGTAGAGATTGAAGGCTGAGTGTTTTGAATTCCTTAAAAGGTTTGCATATAAACTCTAAAACACCACCCCATGCAAGGAAAATATATTTTTATATTTTATTACTGCTCAGATCTGTTTAAGTCCTAAATTACTTAGAAAGAGTGAGATGGTTTCATATTGACCAAGTTCCCAGGAGCTTCCCCATGGAGCCTGGGGAGATGTCCCATTCATTTCCTGCTAACCTTCATGTGCGACTAAAGTTGTGAATAATGCTGAAGCAGCAGGACCTGTAATTCTGGGCTGCTGCACATAACGATGCTTTGCAAAACAGTGCCCCTGCCCAGCCCACTGGGTCTGGCAGAAGGATCATAATGCTGAACTGTCACATATTATTCAGATCACACAGGTCTATCACACAGGACAAAATAGGCAGCCTGATGGCGGTAACATTACCAATCTAGAGCAAAATCCTATGCTTTTTAGTGAGTCTTTGCATCACCTTTGATATAAACAGAGGGAGTCATAGTGGGAAATAGATCCTTAGCAATTGCAGACTTTTCCTTTACATGTGGCATGTTGGAATAAACTAGCACATTCCCCATCAGCAATTGATCTAGTGTTTTAGGTAAACCAGAGAAAAGGGAAGGATATTTTTGCTGTGAGGCTGTAGGTAGTTTCATTCCAGGTGTTTAATAGATTCTGGCATTAGATGTAAAAAGCAAAAATCCTCTTCACCTGATCATCCAGGATGAGCTGTTGTTGGCGTGGATGACACATCATTATTCATCAATACATCAGCTCCTTTAAGAAGAAGTCTCCTTAACTGTGCTTTCACAGGAGAATTTTAATAACGAGAACTGCTCCTAACCTGGTATGTAAAACACACATCTTAAAGTTAACAGTTGGCTTTTTTGAGATCCGCAGTTCTGAGGTCAAGCTGTTTTCCAGTGGTAGCACAGCAGATATGCACGGGATACACAAATGCATACCAGCAATTTTGCACAGCAGTCATACAATATTTTGAATTTTTATGAAGTGCTTGGGAGTTAGGCAGGTTGTGATTTGTCAGCAATTCAAGTGTGAAGTTTGTCTTTCTGGACAGAGGGTCTATTTCATGGTTAACTACAACTCCAGGAATATCCTTCCAGGCATATCTCCTATGGCCAAAGAGCCAAGTGCTGCATTATCATACCTATTCCCAATTAGTAGTCATGGGGTTGCCTGGGAAGCAATTAAAGACAGATTTTCATAGAAATCCTGAAAAGGATGCTCACTTTATCATGATGACATTAAAATACTATGTTGTCTTGCTAATATCTTATTCTAGCATCAATCAACCTCACAAGGTAGATTAGGCAGTGGTAATAAAATAAAAGAGAAAGATTGATTTCAAAGTCTCAGGCTCAGGATATCCAATCTTTTCTCCTTTAGCTTTTCTGATAGGAGATATCTATATAAATAAGTTGACAAATCCTGTGAGATTTAAGTGTAGATAAATGAAATGCTTCCACACCAACCAATCATTATTTCTATTTGTCGAGACTTGTGTGCTCCCTAAAATAGCCAGAAATCCAGTTTATTATAATTCTATAAAATAAGATAGATTACACTTTTATTTGGAAAACTTCAGTAAACCGAAGACTTAAACCCTAAGGCAATTCAACTACTTAAATGCTATACATTTTATTCACTATAGGAAGGGAAAAGAGTGAGTCATCCCAGCTGACATTATTTTCCACCACAGACAAGCTTATACTTCAGTGTGAGCAAGTCTCTAATTGAAAGTGTCAAAAGAAAACATTTTATGTTACAATCTCATGCTAAATTCTAACTAACAAATTCACCTAATGTATCCTATGGAAAAAAAAATGTTGGAAGCAAAGAATTTTTATGTGTTTAGGTTGATATCCTGCATTCTATTGCATAAGAAGTAGAACTTGGTAGAAAACTACATTTAGTTAGTAACACTAAAGCAGCTTACAGAAAGAGGTTTTCTGGAATTAGACCAGTAGTTGCTGGTAGTTGCTATAACAAATGGACTCAATTTTTTCCCCTGCGCAGGTGATCTAAATGGATTGATGTATGGCAGACAAGGAAGTTATTTTTTGCTCTGTGACTCGTAGATGTGAAGAAGCAGCAGGCCCTGTCCACCTTAGAAAATTTAACTGCACATTTACGAGTGCAGCTGAACTGGTTTTAAACACAACTGTAAAGGGAGGTAGGACCAAAACATTTATCATGCACGCTGTGTAGTTCTGTACCTGTGCCTCCATTACAATTTCTGAAAAATAAATGCA
Organism: Pampusana beccarii; assembly: GCA_013399365.1. Taxonomy (NCBI): domain Eukaryota; kingdom Metazoa; phylum Chordata; class Aves; order Columbiformes; family Columbidae; genus Pampusana; species Pampusana beccarii. Next base: position 90,542 of record VWYH01005951.1, read on the forward strand.
GACCCAAGCATCAGCTGAGTGTGTCTATACTTGCACAAAACATTTGACTGCTTTTCTGCTTCAGCTATTGACAATATCCTGGAGGATACATAGGAGGACTTTTAAGGCACATAGACAAGTTTTTGTGAACAATGTTTTCATTATCACACTCTGTAAATCAAGACAGTTAACACTTTTGCTTTGATTTATTTGTCCTATTCATTTATTTTTTTCTGTGTGGTAATATAGCAGTTTATCCCTACTGGTTTTGAAATACAGCATGCTTTGTACACTTTCTGTTTAGGAACAGGGACCTTGAAACTAAGTACAAAACAAGATGGACTCTATTTTTTTTTTCCCCATATAATTTGCCTGTGTTTGGAGTTCTTAGTTCCTTCTTCACCTTTGAGAAAGGTAACACAGGCAAAGAGGAACCATAGGCACCAGGAAAACAAATTTATCTTGTGCAAACAAAGCTTTCATCTTGTCATTTCCATGTGCAGTATATCTTGCTTTACTAGTTTTCTGTTACAATTAATGTTAATACCTGCTTTTATTGTTTTTCTCGTTCCTTTAAGGACGTGTTGTAGAGAAGAAAGACAGGTTCCTTTTGGTATTCATTTCTGTGCTGACAGGAGTCAGCTCGACTCTGCATTGCTTGTGCAGACTCCCTTGAGGAGGGAAGTTGCGTGACAGAACCGCAAATTGGGTACATGGGGCTTTGTGCAGTGTTCTTCACCTGTGGTGAGAAGGCATGAAGACCTAAGCGCAGTTCTGGTTTGACAGGGTTTTAGAAGCCTAAACTAGGACAACTCAACCAGATTTTGCTGCTTATGAGACTTATCTAATTCCCCATAATGCAACAGGCGCATTTCTTGCAAATGTAAATTTTTTGAGAAGTATTGAGAGCTTTTGTGCCCAGCAATGTATCGTTAAGATCATAAGTACCTGATAATCCATCAGGGTGGCTCCCGTTACACTCGCTACCACCTCCACTGAGCTCCCGCACCTGAGGGAGAACAGAAAATAATTGGAGGGTGTCTGAATGTCAACACAAGTATTTTTCATGCAGTTTTCTTCTTCAATGCTAGTGCTCTTGGTTAAATAACACTCTGGTAACATCAGATCTCAAGTACAGGCGCAGATGTAGCCAGTGTACCTTATTGCCTAGGTGACTAGAAATAAGCAAAAGCTAAAAATAGTTAGCTAAAAATAAATAATGAAAACTGAAATAAAAGAGCAGGAAACGACATTTCAATGACAAAGGCAAGACCACGCATGGTAAAATCATTTGGACAAGCCTAAATTTGAAAAGGTTGATAATTTATATATGTTGGCTAATCTGAGTTAAGCATTCCAACAGTTTGTCAGGTTATAAAAGACATCTTGATTAAAAATATTGACAGATAATTAATATTTTTAACTTTTTTAGTTTTCCCTAGGTATTTTCAATCCATTCAAGAAGGATTTTTCCTTGCCAGGTCTTGAAGTTAGACGACATTAAGAGGAGATCTAATTCAGCAAGAGCTTCCATTTCTGCCTGCCTAGGTTTCTATTGCATTTTATCATCACATAAAAATGCTGGTATACATACAGTCTGATGTTAGAAAGTATCTAGACATCCCTAATCCAGCATAGTGTCAGCTACATTTGCCTGTGCTTTCCAAAGGTATTGATTTTCATCATCACCTTTTCTCTTAAACAGCTATAGGCCACATAAATTTCCCAGCTGCAGTTCCCATTACCTTTCTGCAGCATCAGCCTTTGGCTTCACCTTTGTTTCTTGTCTTGTTTGGAATTCTGTATAATACTTATAATGACGTTTTATTTCATAGCTGTTCTTGCTTATTTATAAGCCAAATATCGTGTAATCTGGAATAATATAAACTTCAATTTCTACATCACTAATTAAAGTATCTGTTGAGACCTCAACACAAAACATTTACAGACATGTTTCATTTTGAGTCCATTGAGACTCCTTCCATGAGTCAAATGTTTAAGCTTAAGAAAAATGAAGATGTGGAGGGACTTCCTCCACCATCAGGTAATCGTTTGGCAGGTCAGAAATTTGTTTTCCAAGCCACTGAGTGGAACAAGCACAAGAAACATCCCAGGAGCGTGTCCCACCTGCCAGACTATTGGATATTGTAGAAAAACCATCTTAACCTGTTGCCATTCTCCACTTGGGATAATAATTAAATATTCCGTGAGTCAAAGGGAAGGAGACAAGGACTTCCAGGGTCAGTAGTTAGGGCAGTGAGGTGGGAACAAGAGATTCCAGTCTCTGCTTCACTGAATATTTAATTATTTATAAAGCAGAACAACTCCAAAGATAAGATTAAGAAAGACCCTCTCAAGAACAGACAACAACCTGAAGATTATTGCATGTGAAAACATAGATTTAAGTCCCTACCTCCTACCAGACAGGGTAAGGATGCAAAGCTCAGCCTATATCCATCAGAGTACTCCAAACACTAGGCAGTTGAGCAGAACAAACCTAAACATCAGCATATCTCCAAAATCTTGGCCTTCTTACACATGACACCTCATGGTATCGTGATTTAGCAGTGAGAGACTGGAGAGATTTGCAGCTGCAAAAGATCACAGGAGCCTTAACATTTCATCAGGGTTTTGGTGTGTGCTAGTAGCTCCAGCTAGCAAACTGTACGGTCAAAATCCTGGTTGTCAGCAGAAATGTAGGGGCTGAACACTTAACCTGCAGAACCAAGTGTAGACAGCCCTGCCTAAACTTCACCACGCTGAGTCAGCGAGGTGCACAGCATAATGGCATAAGAAGAAATTACATGTTGATACATTTTTTTCTTTTGTTGTTTGGTATCGTCATAAGTAAATGTGAGGATATGTTTTCGTTTTTAAGTAAAGTCTTGAATAAGCCTTTAATCTTATATGTTCTGGCTTCCAGGTTGGTTTGATAAATGTTTGAGTGAGTTTACTTTGCCTTTATTATTTTACATAAATTTCTGTAATTGTTTAAAGTGTTTTTTCTCATACAAATACTTTATGTTCTTATCCCTCCCCCAAAGTACATGAAAAGGTTAAAGCATTTTATTTTTATGTTCTGAATAATAGACTTAGAAATTTTAAATCAGCTATTGGACTTCAGTCTGCTAGCCTTTGCAGGCCCGCAAAATGTGAAGTCACAACGCTTCATGGAAAGGAGTTAAGAATACAGATAGAATTTGTCTGGATTTTCCTGTCCTCCTTTCCTCATAAAATACAGGTTTTCCCCATTTTCTTTAAAAAACACCACAGAGAGAAACAAGATTCTCATCCTGTCAGCAGAAAAACGTGGAACTTATTTCCACCAATGTCAATACCTATGGCGTGAGTATGGTAAGAATCTGCTGTTCAGTCTGAACCTTCTTTCCAACCCTTGCTCCGTTGGACATAGACACTGAGAATACACGGGTTCCCTACCCGCAGCAGCTGCACACTGTACTGACTGTGCTAGAAGGAGGATTATGACTAGAGCCCTGGGGATTAAGGGTTCTGGGTTCTTGGCAAGGCCACAGATTTCCTGCATGTGCTTGACTAAATCATCAAGCTTCAGTGAGCCAGATTTTTTTTCCTAAGTATGTCAGCACTTCATCATGTAGTTTGACACTTGATACCTTCAAATAACTTACACATGTTCCTTCATTTCCTGCATTGCTAAGTGCGGATAGTGCTGCCTTTTTACATTGGAATGGTGTGAAGCTCAAGTCGTTAACATATAGAAAATGCTCTGAAAATCTCACATTGAAACCTGTGGAGACCAATAAAGCACACTTGTATTTTTGTTTATGATTTCCTCAGGCACAACAGTCTCTCCAGAAAATTAATATTTAAAGAACGACCAAGTTGTATTTCAAATGTTTAACCAAACCACAGAAAATACCACTTCATGCTATGTGTAACATCAGCACAGTATCTTAAAATGACGTTCAGTTTCTTCGCTGTGTATACTGGAAATATGCATTTTATCCACTGAAGAAAAAGAAAGTCTGGGAGAAGCATGTTGGAAAAAGTGAAAAAAGTTATATACTGCTAAAGGAGTGCACATTTTCAGAATAAAAATAGTTATATGCAGCAAAAATCTTCACAATACAGTCAAATATTTTATTATGCTATGAAACTATGAGAACTTGTGAAAACAGAGTAATGTCTACTCTTATTTTACCTAAACACTTACAGCAAAATAATGGAAATGTAACTCAATTTATAAAATGCTAAACTGTTTTTAATTGGAATAAAATGAACATATATTGTGCATAGTTAATTCACAGAATAAATAAATTTAGAGTGCTGCTACCATAGTGCCATGTCAACTTTAGCTAGGTTAAGCTAAAGTGGTGTGTAGATTTCCAGTGTAACACAGCACACTTGAAAACAGGTGGCTCACCTGTTTATTCATGAATGTAGGACAGAATCTAATTCCTGAAGTGCAACTGGGATGAAATGCATCATCTCTGTGTTATAGTTTTAGTTTATGATGGTTTTAAATGGTTAATTTATTAATTGGTGTTCTAAGTAAGTTAAGGATTTCAGTGTTCTTTTGCATAACTACTTTAGAGATAGTCAAAAGGCATGAAACTAGAGAAATTCCTGATGCCTCCACAACCATACTAAAATATATATTAAAATGATAACCTTCTATAAACATAGTTTTAATCACATTTTGTGAATTTTTTCACTTGCAGCTTAAGGGCATCATATGATCAGTTTGCTTTTTTTTTTTGATCTGGGAATGCAGTAGCGTGTGCACGTACATATCCAGTTGTGAGGTAGCTTTAACACAATTCTAAAAATAAAGCTGATATGAAGCACTTATGAAACACCTTCTAATAGTGACCGTTTCAAGGCAAAAATCTTAATCCCAGCCGGACCCCCTGGCAGCTCTCCACAACACAGGTTCAGGGTGATGAGTTTCACCTCTGAGCTCTATGTCCCAAATCCCTGCTCTGACAGTGGTTTGATCTCCCTACAGGAAGCTCCTTCTGCTTTTTTCAGTTTGCTGAGCCTCTGCCATCCAGGCAGATGACCTGGAAGCAGTGTCCCTGCTTGTTCATGTATTTTGTATATATGTCATTTACATATGTTTTGCTCTATTTTTGAGACTTACTAAACAAAGTTAGCATCTCCCAGTCACCTGCCATATACAGTTTCCTCTGCAATATATGCATTTTTGCTGTGTACGGAATGTCTTAATGCCTCTGTCCTTGGTAAACTACAAAAGTCAGCACATTAATATACTTCTATGTAGCAACTGGAGAACAGAACCAACACCGAAAGGTTAATGTTGGATTCTTTAAGCAATAAGACTGTGTAAAAGCTTTTTAAACTTTATGTCCCCATATGAGAGAAAGGAAGCCAATCAGCCAATATATTAATAGTGCAGAAATTTAGGTCTCATAAGAATATTTTTATTTCCCCTTTTTCTCCCAAAGCCCAAATGCATAGGGAGACAGATTTGGGAACTTGTATTCATCTACATCAACCTCAGGAGAAAAACGGTGGCGTCTCAGCAGAGGATGACAGATGCTGTCTGTCCCAGCCAGTGAGCAATGGTTCACTTCCTACCCAAATCCATTTGTCACTGGATTCAAGAGCCATTTAGTGCTATTGTAAAAAGCAGTAGCAAACTGTGACAATTGAGGTGGAGGAATGAAATGTAGCTGCAGCTGGGAGGCTATAGCCACAATTCCAAAACGAGAAACAAAAGGTGGAGCGTGTTAAAGGTTCCCTGGTTGGAGACAAAGCAACCTGCCTGCTGATTAGTTTTATAATTCAGGAACAGGTTTTGTCTCTTCGAGAGCAGGGAGTGTTATTCTAAGTCAATCCAGCTCTCTTAGTGCTACCTGCACTTTCTGTGTGAGTGCTAACAATATGCTAGAGGTGATCTATAGCAGATAAGAAGTGACTTCAATATGTTGGAGGTTCGCTTGGAATAATAAATTAGAAATAAGCACATGAGTAAAGGTCAATCAGGTACAAATGTATTCTGGAAACAAGCACTGTTTTACAGTGGGGTCAACTGTAAAGCTTTAGCCCCTTTGACAGAGAACATCTCAGGAGGGAAGAACCTTAGCAAAAAGGTGGGTCCAGCTCCCAAAGAGAGGCAGAGAAATGACTAGGGACAGACTCTCAGTCCTAGAAAGGAAGGCTTTAAAACTTGAAAGGGCCATATGATAAAAGACAAAAAGAAAGCAAAATAGAACAATAGCCTAGCCAGAGAATTAGCTTCAGTGGAAAAGAAAAAGTGGCAAAAAGACCATAAGGGAGAGAGGGGTAACTTACTGGATCACATTCTGATGTCTCTACATATGTCATGAGTATAGGAAATAAAGAGAAGCAATGAGAAACTGAATATGCAACCAAAGCCATGGCAGAACTGACATGAAGGAGATGTGGTAGATCGAACTGTGAGATAAGTACTGATATAAGAGTACAAATTATTCACAGAGAACAGAATGGAAAATTCAATAATTTACTTTTTCAGTACATGTGAAAAGTGTTAAAGAAAAAAGAAGAAACGAGTAAGTATTTGAAGGTGGAAGATAACTTGTATTAGTTTTATGAGAAATCAGGTATTATTCTACGAATTTGAAACATCAAAAGAGGAATAGTGTCTCATGGAAAAGCAGACTACAGTAAACTCTGGAAACTGACAGACAGTATCTCTTGACAGGTAGCCTGTGGATTCAAGGAGCAATAGTTGTAATTTAAGAAGAGGTGTTCAAATCTCAGCAGCTAAGTGTAACCTGACAAAAAAGAAAAAATAGGGAATGTATTTAGAGTACCTTGTGGGTAAGAGACTTATAAGCTCCACAAGATCAATCAGAAGCTTCTTCATTATTTAAAAATAAGAAAGAACTTAAAATTGGAAGGCATGTAGCTGGAGGTAGCCATCAGACCCCAACTGTATGATGTAAAAGTGAAAACTACAAGTAATATAACTTTCAACTGGAAGGACACATAAAAAGTAAAAATAAAAAGTTCCACAAATATATTAGAAATTAGAATATGCAAAGGGTATTAGAAGAAGCTTGAAAATGATAATGAGATGTTATATTTTCTGCTCCAGTCCTGACACATATCGACACTTTAGGTGCATTTATTCAGTTAAATATGGAATGATCCATATCCCCAAAAGGCAGCTGATATTAGTGAAAGCCTCCTTGAAATAATTTGTGTTTGTGAAAAAAAACTTTTCTGTTGTGAAATTACAAAAATTATAACTAGTGTCACATAAAAGATTTTAGATGGCATTCAATATTGTTTGTGACAACTGTTACGGTAAAGCTGAATGTCCGAGCACTGGATTCAGAGATGTCATACAAAATATTCTGTTCACACTGCTTTTACTCTTTTATCTCAAACCTAAATTTTTCCAATGATTTTCAGTAATTTTATAACTGCTACTCCTCTATAAAAATATTAAATAGGTCTCTTTATTACTAATTAACACTACACATACACGTATACAGTAGAATTGTCTTTACCAAACTCCATCCTCCATGCTACAAACCCTGGGCTACAGTGTTTCTGTCTGGGTTCAACAAGAATATACGGATGGAATTCAGAAACACTTCTGAAAATTCAGAGAAAAGGATCACAACCAACAATCATTAGAATGCTTTTACAATGAATCCCCAAAATTACCTCAAATCAGGTAATTTTTCTATGTCATATTTGAAGCCCAGAAGGTCAAAACTATTTACTGTATTTGTAATATAATATATGCTGCTCAATTATTTTTACTTCCAGGACATTTCCTTCCCAATGGAACTTCTAGGGAAATAATAGTAAGGAAGGACATGGCAGAAGAAGCAACTTACCCTAAAAATGGATGGAGTAATTTGGTATCTGTTGTACTGGCAAAAGTCAGGATAGGTTGACTGAAAGTGTGTCTAGTAAATGGGAAAAACCCCTAACTCATTATTGGTATGTGTTCTATTTAATCCATTCTTCCAAGCTCATGCTCACTTACTACATGCTCCAGTCACAAGCCTGCACAGCAACAGCGACTTGCTCTGAAGAGCATCCTTTCGTGTTCCTCTGTCTGGGGCATGTCTCATTTATTTAGTATCTTCCCAGTATTAACAGACCAAGTTAGTAGAATAGAAAATACAAAGGGTGATCCCTTGACTTGTCTTTGGCATTGAAAACTATAATCTTCTCTACATTAACTGTACAATGTTATTTTAATAGAAATGAAGTTTGGGCTTGGTTTGGAATACTTCACTGACTGCAGAAGCCTGTTCCATTAGCTTTTTTTTTTTTTTTCTTTCAGATGATCAATCCCTGCATATTACTGTTATGTTGAACAGCAACAGCCTACCTAAGAATTATGCCTATGTGTCATGATTATCAGCTGCTCGCAAATGTGTTTGAGGAGCAAATCTTGTGTACTCAAGAAACTTGTATCAGACCAATAGTCAGTCCCACTGTGTGACAGTTGTCTGAAACATGCAAATGATTCCAAATTCTAATGCAGGGACATATCATACCGTGTAAACTCTGGTAGTCAGTATTTCTCAGAGCTGGATATGCTATTCCACTGAAGTTTCAAAACCGACCTATTCTGAAGCATTCTGTTTAACCTGTTGCAGCTGTAGTCTTTGCACCCACACTTCTCAGGTTTTCGCACTCTTTTTGGTCTGTCTATAGGATTTTGAAATGCCTGGGCTTATCCACCCCGGGTGTAGGAATCCAGAATTTTACTTCCTCAATGGTCCTAAATGCCAAATGGTACCTGTATCAATCTTCTTCAATACATGGTTGAAACAAGCACTGGATAGAGTGAAAAGGTGAATTGCTGTACTGCTGAATGACTGAAGACTTTCTTGTTCAGAAAACTAAAAAATTAAGACATCAGGTATTCAGGCAGAATTTTCCCTCACTCTGGTGGGAATGCTCACTCGCAGTTATTCTCCACTGCTGGAGAAAGGAACAACTTCTGAAATCTATACCATTTTCCTGAAATGTTCATATTGTGCATCTTGAAGGAATGTGGTAATAAGACAGCGATTTGAAATCTTGGTTGCTCTCAACTGAAATATTCTTCTTTTCTGCCTTTCTTACTACACTATTTCCCAATGCACATAGGGCAGAAACCCAGTAGATGTAGACAAAGCATATTTGGTCAACGAGCTGGTCCAAACTAACACTCCCATCCATCCCTGCTTTCTGGAATCATTACTTCCAGCAAATTAGAGTTGTAAATTTGGTCTGAAGACTAAAAGACAAACTTAATGGACCTACAGAATATTATCATAAGCCATTGTTGACTATTTTCTGATGTTTCAAGTGAAGTCTTAATTACGATATCACAAGGCACTATGTAGAGAATCCCATTTTGTTTGAGCAAGCCCATTACCCAACTTTTTGCCTTTTGCAATTCAGATAGATTATATTTTTTCAACTGAGTTTCCATTTCCACTTTCAGCAGTGATGTAATTCTGTTTGTACTCTTTTCTATTACTATTTCTTGGTAAATGGATTAGTTTGAGTACTGCTTTGTGTCTATTTTCCAGAATTAGCAAAATAAATTTTCTAGAGGATGAAGCATTTTAAGTAAAATCCACTTTCCTTTGGAATGTTATACATTATTTCATAAAGAGCTTGCACTGGTTTTCAGTTGTTTAGGAGGCTACAGTAAAACTGGAATGGATATTGTAGATGCAGAAGCATAAGGAGTAGTTAGCAGCCTTTTTTCCTAGGAGACCTCTGCCTAAATTCTGTCTATCTTATGCTTGTACTTGTTCACTTCAAAGCTGTAAATCAGTGTAACTGAATTGCACCCTTCTTGCTAAAGATCCAGGACTGAAGTGTGTAGACTTGAAAGGCAAAGATAGAAAAAGTGGCAGGACTATGTCATTCTAGGCATTGAGACTGAGAAGTCTACGGATGTACATCATGTATTCACTCCATCAAATTATATTAGTTCCCCTCTTTTTCTTCAGCTGTTTACTTGTAATTCTTGAGGAGGAGATAGAATGAAACAGCTCTCTATTTAGAGGTGACAGAGACACAATATAAGCCACATCCAGAGAAGCACCTTTGATTTGCTCTTCTAGGGCAGAACTCTTATCTGTGGAGCAAGAGAAGCTGACACCATTCCCTGCCACAGCTGGGCACCTTCATGGGGTGAGGACAGCAAAGTGCATATACCTCCACTGAGATCTCTACTGTCATTACTGCCAGAAAGAGAACTCCTGTTATCTATTGACTTCTGTTGAAAACTTTCTGTAATAACAATGTTGTCTCTTAAAATTTCAATGTAAAGGTTATTTCCTTTGCAATGACTTATTTTCTGATGGGATGAATTTATTACTTTTTTTTTTCTTTCCTGAAGGGACTTTGTTTATTTTTCATCTCATTTTACTTAAAAAAGGCTGTGCATCATGTGCTGGCTCATCCTCTCTTTCAGTGTAAAGAGAGATCAGAAAGATTCTAATCTCCTTTTTATTATTTCATGTGTTTCATCTTTTTTCCTTTACTTAATGCAATAGGGACTATAAAATATTTTTCCTGCAAATATGCATACATATTTTCAGATATCAAAGGCTGAGATGTGGTCCGGCATTTCTGAATGACTTGTAACATGGTGGGATGTAGACTGCCTGTAATTGCTACGATAAATGCACAAACTATTTGGCTAGAGCTACTTCCTTCTCAATGAAGTCTGCTACTACTTAATACTACTGGCTACATTCTGAGGAGAAGAACTGTTTAGCTTCTAAGAGGAGACAATAATTTATTCCTCTAAACCATTAATTAAAATACAAACACAATGGCTTTGAATCAGATTTAGCCTGCATTATTGGTTCTGGGTTTTGAAATGGAGATTGTTGTTGGCAGCTGCGGGCTGTGCACAAAAAGTTAAGACGTAAAAGACTAATTTCTGTCTTATCACATGGAAGTGCAAATTACCCCTTTCTTATGATGAACTGAACTAACTGCTTAAGCTCTAGAATATCACTGCAGAATTAGGCCAACCCACTGCGATAATTTCAGTGTTGGAGAAGCAGCAGTAATTCTGGGTCTCCAGAAAACGCAAAGCAACGAATAAAAAAATATAAAGGAAGCTAGTAATACATAAGGCTTTGGTCTCAAAAATAGTCAAAGGTTAGGATTTAAGACAGCATTATGTTCTTTCCTAGACCTGCTTGCTTCCGGAAATGCATGTGGATACTTTTCACATAAAACTGAGCTGCTGTTTTCCTACTGCTGTTGGGATTACCCTCACAACATCTGAAAACACAATTTTTCACTACTTTTCTGGTATTCTAAGAACAATAGTTTTAAAGCAGATGTACAGTGGCCCCACTTATTCATATAGCTTGCTGAGAAGAAGAGCAACTAATGCACTCAAGAAAAAAAAAAAAGAGATGGCTGAAAATATTCATTTGAGCTATTAAATAGAAGCACTGACATTATTTTGCATCCCTGTTGTGCTTACTTTCCAATAGTCATGGATTAAACGAGTTACTTGTCATGAATATTCACTAGAGCAGTAAAATTAAGTGACAATATATTAATAAAAAGCATATTTCAAATTGGTATTTACCATGTTCAACAACAGAACACAATGGAGATAAAGCTGCAAAATTATTCACAGCAGCCTGAATTTGGAATGTTCAAAAACAACTCTGAAATAAGTTTTAGACCTTATATATAGTGAAATGTCAAACACACACATAGCCACAACTAGTCAAAAAGAAAATTAATTAAAAACATTATTTGTCTCCAAATCATATTTTAAGGCACTGCCTGCTATGGAATACTATGAAGTCTGACACCTTTTTCTTTATTCTAGCAACCACAGGTGTCAGAAATCAGAAAGTCTTGTGTGATCATCTGTGCCTTGGCTGTAAAGCTGTTATTTCTCTCTGTAGAATCCCAAGGGCTGCACCACATGTGTGTATGTGGGCACCATGCATGTTAGATGCCCGATGGAATGCAGACTAGCTAGGGATAGCATTTGTCTCCCAAGAGCCCTGTGTCGTATCTGCCGGGCCTGTGCAGGTTTCTAAAAAACTCTTGCCATTAAAGATGTCACTAGACCCCAATGCTTGAACCACCACAGTAGAAAACTGAATAACCTGACATTAAAGAATTCCAGAACTAGGGCTTCTGCCATTACATTTAGAAACTCTCCCACAGTGAACATCGTCAGGTTTTAAAGCCACCCTCTTCCCTGTATACCGAACAATATTTTTCCTGACATTAATGTCTCTACCAAACAAGGCCAAGTGCTGGAGATACTCCTTGTACAGTAGCACCAGCAACACTTACTGCACAGAAGAACTCTTACAACACAGTATGAGAATTCTGCAGAGTTCAGTCCTTAAAAGGACTATATAATATTGCACAGCAAAGTCTCTTTGTGGAGCAAATGCTTTACAAAGCTGGCATAGACGAAACATTTCCATTTTTTGTCTGAACATGTCTTAGAAGGAATAAATTTTAAGTCATGCAGCAATTATTTAAGACGTGTGAGTGCAGATGTATTTCTGCAGCTCTGAATGCTGCATGTCATTGTGAGCTCTTCGGTATTTCAGTTCACTCTCACCCTAGCCTGAAATTCTTACGTTCCATTGTAAGAAGCCTGAAAAGATGTCGTCGTCATTTTTGTTCGTTTGTTTTGTTTTTAACCCAGCATTTAAAGTTCAGTATAATAGAACATCTCAATATGTTAGTCTAAAGACTAAAGTCAATGAGGAATTTGGCCTTTAGTTCTTTAAGACTCATTAGAGGAATTTCTTCAATTATTAACTTATTAAAAATGAATCTGTGTATAGAAATTATCTTTTGTTATTGGAGAAAATGTAACACAAAGGGATGTATTTAATATCTTATTGAAATGAGGGGGGAAAAGGCAAAAAAAAGGCAAGAGAATAAAGCATGCATAAATCAGAGACAGGGTATAGATAACTCCTTGCTATTCAACAAAGGCCACACAGGAGCATTTCTTCAGAGAGCTCTCTGTTTCTGACCCCTACTCATGTGATTGAGTGTATCACTTGAGGTAGCACAGGCCTGTAAAAATCAGTCTCCATCAGAGCAACAAGCTAAAGATGTGATGTAAAGACTGCAAGTAGAAAGGCCTTTATCATTAGCCAACACAAACTATCCCTGTTTGTAATTAATACGCTACTGCTGTAGATTGTTTTCCTCTTTCATATATTTGCACATGAAATGGTTCAGCTAACCAGAAAGATGTGGAAAGGGCAAAATACAAGAGAGGTAACAAGGCAAAAGTAGAATGCAATGGGTGAGCGAAGTCAAGGTCAACCAGCAAGGAGAATCTCAAGAGGATGAGGCTGAGGGCAGCAGAGGAGGCAGCCAAACTGTGAGGGGAAGTAAATGCCTTGGGACAGGGTTCAATGATGAGTACTGTTAACTTCTAATCTGGGGAAATAACCTAATACTTAATGTAGTCCTTTGTGGCATGAGAAAGAGGATAGTACTTCTACGCAGCCACAGAAATCACAGATAGAGTGACAAATTTAAGCTGACAGCGATCTCTGGGGATCAGCTAGTCCAAATCCCTGCTCTGTGGAGGACTAATTGCAGGGCCAGATAAGTTCTAGTGTCTTCTTGCCCGCCCTCATCATGAAGAATTATTTTCCCTTTATATTCAGCAGAAATCACCTTTGATGTAAACTGTGATGATTGTGTCTTGTTCTTTTGCAATATAGCTCTGAGAAAAGTCTTCCTTCTAACCTTTCTTTAGGTTGTGGAAGATTGCTGCTGCATGCCCTTTCACTTCTCCAGGCTGAACAACCTCAGTTCCTCCCGCTTCTTCTTGTGTCATACGTCACAGCCTCATAACCATCCTCCTGGTTCCTCAACAGACTCTCTTCAGTTTGTCTGCTTGTCCTGTACCAGGGCCCCAGTATCTCAAAAGCAGACTCATGCACGCAGATTAGAGGGAAATAATATATATTTTCCACCAACCTGCTGGCTGCGCTTCCTTATGCAGTTCAGTACACGGTTAGCCTTCATTGTTGACCCACATTTAGCTCGTGTACCACAACTCCCAGATCTGTTCCACTGAACTGCTACCCAGGCAGTCAGTCCCTGGCTGGTATTGTCAGGGGCAGCTATTCTGCCCAGATGCAGGACTTTGCGTCTGTTTCTGCTGAACTTTTCAAAGTTCGTTTCACCCCATTTCTCCAGCTTATTTTCCCCTAAATAGCAGCCATGTCCTCCCAGGTGTCAATTTTTCCCCCAACTTTTGTTTCATCCACAAACTTACAGAGGGTTTGCTCCATCCTGTTATCCAGATCCATTATTTCTTGCTGAAGAAAGTGTTAAATATAATGGGCTCCCACTTTGCTTTTTGAGGAACATCACTTGTAACTGACTGCCAGTTGAAAAGAAGAAAGTGAGGAAAATAATTATAATTCATAGTACTGGAAGCTTATTCTTGCTGAAGTAAATTTTTTTTCATCACTTTCTAAAGCCTTATCTGCTGTGCATCTTTTTTCCTTTTAGTGTTCATGCTCCTTCAAGGCTTTGTTTTAGCTTCCACATTATATTCAATATCTAAAAGACCTTCACCACCTGAACAGAGCAGGTTCAATTCACTGAATTCAGTGGTTGTTGTCAGAGTGAGTCACACTCTGTTACCCATCACAGGCGGAATGAGTTACAATAATGTTACCTGCTTAAGCCAAACCAAAGGCATTACACTAAAAACAAGCCTAGAGCTGAGATAATGCTTTCTGAAGTACTGATGGAGTTGAAAAGCTTTTGTATAGAATCATAGAATGGTTTGGGTTGGAATGAACCTTAAAGGTCATCTATTTCCAAATCCCCTGTCACAGCCAGGGACAACTTCAACTAGATCAGGTTGCTCAAAGCCTCATCCAGCCTGGCCAAGAATGTCTCCAGAGATGAGGCATCCACAACTTTTCTAGTTAACCTGTTCCAGTATCTCATCACCCTGACAGAAAAGTCTTTCTCCTTAATATCTAATCTAACTCTACTCCGTTTCTGTTTGAAACTGTTACCTCTCATCCTATCACTACACTCCCTGATAAAGAGTCCCTCCTTTCCTGTAGGTGCCCTTTAACTGTTGGAAGACAACTATATAGTCTCCTTGGAGTCTTCTCTTCTCCAGGTTAAACAACCCCAACTTTCTCAGCCTATCTTCACAGTGGAGATGCTCCAGTCACCTGATCATCTTTGTGGCCTCCTCTGGACCCTCTCCAACAGATCCATGTCCTTCTTATGCTGAGAGCCCCAGACCTGGATAAAGTACTCCAAGTGGGATCTCATGAGAACTAAGCAGAGGGGCAGAATCACCTCCCTTAACCTGCTGGCCATGCTTCTTTTGATGCCACCAAGGATACAGCTGACTTTCTGGGCTGTGAGTGCACAGTGTCAGCTCATACTCAGTTTTTCTTCCACCAAAACCCACAAGACCTTCTCTGCAGGGCTGCTCAAAGTCCACCCATAGCCCAGCCTGTTTCAATGTTTGGGATTGCCTTGACCCAGGTGCAGGACCTTGCATTTGGCCTTGTTGAACTACATGAGTTTTGCACAGGCCCACCTCATTAGCCTGTTAAGCTTCCTCTCCGTAGCATTCCTTCCCTCTAGAGTATCAGCTGCACCACATAGCTTGTTATCTGCAAACTTGCTGAGGGTGTACTCAATCTCACTGTCCTTGTCCCGGACAAAGATGTTAACTAATACTGGTCCCAATATGGTTTCCTGAGGGACACCATTCGTCTCTAGTCTTCGGCCAGACATTGAGATGTTGACAACGCTTCAGGTGTGACCAATGAGCCAATTCTTATCCACCAAGTGGTCCACACATCAAATCCATTCTCTTAGATCTAGAGACAAGGATATCATGTGGAACAGTGTTAAATGCTTTGCACAAGTCCAGGTAGATTCTGTCAGTTGCTCTCTTATCTACCAACACCTTAACACTGTCATAGGAGGCCACCAAACTTGGCAGGCACAATTCGCCCTTAGGGAAGCCATGTTGTCTGTCACCAATCACATCTCTGTTCTCCATGTGCATTAACACAGCTTCCAGGAGGATCTGCTCTGTAATAGTGCCAGGCACAGAGTTTAGACTGGTGGGCCTGTAGTTCCCAGATAAGAGAGTATGAAAACTTCATATTAAGCCTTGATGACAGAAGCTGTATTTTATTCTAAACCAAAGGAAAGAAAAAAATCTTCAGCATTATATCAGCTGAGAAAATTTTATTAAAAGGACTTATACACAGAAAGAGCATGAACAGCAAGGAAATATATGGTTCGAAGTTTTAATCCAGTTTACTCTGCTTGCATCTATTTCAAGAACTGTTCTTAAAAACATGTGTGGTGTAATGTCCTGTCAGCACAAGAACTTTCAGGATTTCAAAGATCCTTTCCTTTTCTGATTATACATAACCTGGATCCATACAACTTCCTTTGCTTTTCCAAGGAATAGTTTTGTTTGCCACAAAATGGGAGGGGGTGTGGGGAGAACGAGAAAGAAAGTTGTTATTCTATTCTCTGAACTGAATTATTTGGCATAAAAAGAAACGAAGCCTTAACAACCTTTTCCTGAGGCCTGATCCTTTTGCTCTTTCACATTTGAGCCTCTCATCATGGGCAGATGCAGAGAAGAGGGTTAAAGACCTGGCACAAAATTTCAGTACTACTCCTTTCTTTAACTTTCATACCGGAGGCAGGTAATATTATGTGCAAACCTGCACATAATGGAAAGTTGAGGAAACCTGGATCTGTAAAAAATCTCACAGGCATAAACTAACAAAGAACATTTGGAAAACACGTTTGTCAGCAAAAGAAACTGAGATTCTAGAAGTGCTCATAGTGACAAAGATTAACAGGAGTTTCAGCCCAGGTGTAAGAAATCTTCATAATACAAGTGGCCAGTTCCAGCTGCATGTGTTACAAGGAGAAAATGGGACATAAGGAACAATTTAGAGATTTAAAATATGCATTTCCAAAAGCGTAATTATAAATTATTATAATTGTGATAACATATTGTTACATATCTCCACTTGTGACACAGATGGAGAAAGCACAGACCTCACTCTCCCTAATTTATTACAAGCAATATGCAGCAAATATAAGATCAGTGTTCCTCAAGAGGTTTGGTCCATAATTCCATGAAATAAGCCCTGTTCTAAATTGAAATCCTTTCTTTCAGTATATGAATGGTATTTTGGAACAATGTGACCTATTGATGTTTTCACTGTGACATTGTAACACTTGAATCAGGAATTTATATTTGCCAATAACAGAATGAAAAATTTAATTCCTCTTTACTGAACTGCATCCTTTTGATTTGAATATTGAAATAGTTTTCATAGTTTTCCAAAGTTCTAAATGAAACCATTACAAAAAACCAAAACAAAGCCAAACAACAAAAAAACCCCAAACATACAAAAAAAGGAGACAGAAGAATAAAAATAAGGATAAATAAAAACAACTCTAACATCTAGCTAGACCAGAAAACCAAGTAACATTTTCTCCCAGTAATAATGACTTGTGAAACTATGGTTTAAACTGTTAAAAAAATCCATCACTTTATTTATATACTTTAGGGAAGCTCTTTTGGCAGTTAAGAACTAGAATGATGCAGGGGCCTCAATTATCCATGAAGTTTTGAGAAAGCAGATCTAGAGGGAATGATAAACTGAGAAGTTTTGTGGCCAAAACAAATATCTGTGATTCTCTCCTGCGGATCATTTAAGTTTTTATTATGTTGCCACGAGTCCCATATGATGTTTTTATTAGTGACTCAACAGAAACAATGGTCTTCATCACCCCTAGCTCTGGTGCCTCTTATGTGAGTATGTCTGGAGCACTCTTGGTGCATTACACAACTGTCCAGAGTGCTAAGCACAAAAAGCAGTCCCCCTGTTTTACAGCAAGGAAGGAGATTAGGGAGGAGTTGAAGAGACAGGGTCATGATTCAGATCCCTTCAACCTGTCTGGCTGTGCTTCAGCAAGGACAAGCCAAGTTCTATAAAATGTAACATGCAGAAGGCAACTTGTTTAAAGCATTAAAATAACTCAAATGTAATAGCATATATAGTCTTCTACACTGAAACCAGCTTTGCCATCTGACAGCCGTTTAACCCTTTATAGCTCATTTAGTTTCTTCATTCTTATGGTATCCTTGCAAATCACTTCCTAGACAAGCTGGAGTGACCAGTGTCTCAGAACACATGCACTGGTAGACCCACTACAGCCTGAGACTCCATGCTTTCTTGCTTATAAGACAGCCTCAAGTCTTTCCACACAAAATGCTCCCCTCAGAGCCTACCAGCACTGGAAGGCCTGTAGGCCAGTTTTGAGTTGAACAGGTTCAGTGAAAACATTTAAGAGAAGTTCCTTCAGATTTCTCATTTCTGCTGGTGTGAGTGACTCAGTGACAACCCTGTTTCTGGGCTCCTGATAGCCGCTGCAGCCCTTCCCCGTCTTGGATTTGACAACCACATCTGTAGCCCTAACACACTAGTCAGCTAGGAATGGGAAGCAAAGTTCATTCTCTTCGCCTTAACAATGAAATCCAGACCTTTAAGAGGATGTTTCAGCTGTAGAAGTCTTCTCTCCACAAACTAGCTATCACAATCTTCATGCTTCCGTAAAAAGTGCCATACAAAGGTGGGGATCATTTTTCTGAGGCTTAACAGATATTAACACACACAGAGTCCAACATGAAAGAAATTTCTGCAGGATTAAGAGATATAGAATAGCTGTACAAATTAACAAATTATTTTTTAGTCACGTGTTCCTCCCAGGACATAACTTTTCTGTATTATTACATGAGATCCGTATGTAGTGCAGTACAGAGCCAAGAAGACCTCCCACAGCAACAGCTTGAAGATCATCCTGATAATGAGCTGTCCGCACAGTATTAATAAATAAACAAATATTGATTTGTTCCTCTTTAGAAAAGTGACAACTCAAAATGTTAAGTTAGCAGTACTGTGAAAGCAAACTAGGACCACTGGCATGTAAGCCTGAGGGTTTCCACACAATTGGTCAGATGGCCCAGATCAAAGGTAGGAAACACTTCTACTAAAGAAAAACACGTTTGTCAGAATTAGAAAGTATGGCACATGCCTCAAGTTCTGGCTCAAATACTAGTTTACCTGCTCAAGGAGCCTTAAGGTGATGCAGTGAAGCCTAGGTACCAGGAGAGAAATAGAGAAAAAGAGGAGGGGAGAGGAAGGAAGGCAGGAAAGGAGGAAGGAAGAAAAGGAGGAAGGAAGGGAGGAGGGAAGAGAGGATGGGAAGAAAGAAGGAAAGAAGAAAGACAGAAGAGAGGACAAAAGAGTTTAGTTATGTTATTGACACAAATTGAGAGCGATCAAATACTGCTTAATAATTTGCTCCTGACAGTCACTATTTTGTGTTACATTTTCATGAACTGAAGGATTTATTTTTGGAGAGGTCTGTTGTGTAGGGCCACAGCAGTGCCTCATGTGCTGTCTGGATCATATAACGAGGGAGAAGCAGCAGTACCTTGAAGTACCACCTGTCCCCAGCACAAATTCAGCCACTGTGCTGCTTCCAGCTCTTTGGATTATACCAAACAGTAAATCTCTAGGTAGAGACATCAGGTTGCTGTATGATGTAGATATTAACCAGCTTCATTTTTCTATGTATGTTTGGGAATGTTTGTTTCTAAATTAAGTTCTGTGGGAGTTAGATGGAAAAGGTGATTATTTAAGAAGACTGCCAGTAGATACAGGAGTAAAAGATAACATAAACATTGAAGTGCAGTGCCATTTCTCTTCCTTGATGTTGCTGGTGAAGAAAGTATGATTATTAGTAGATCTTTCTGCAAATGTCTTCATGTCTGGCCTCTTGTTAAACAGCCTCCCACTTAGCCACTTTGGGGCTAAGGGGTACTCAGAAGTCCCCTAGTATCTGCCGCAATAGTTCAGGATCTGCTCTGAGCTACACAATTTTTTGTGGATAGTAGAAAGGAGAGCCACCAGAGCCATTCTCTGTATGTGCCCCTTGCCCATATCTGCAGTTTTAACAGTAAAGAGCAGTTCTGGCAGCTCTAGACATAATATTTTCCCTGAGGCTCCTGGACACAGTTTTCTTTAATGCCCACAAAGCTGAGCAGACAGGCCATTCCACAGTTCTCACATAATCAATGTGGGAAAGCCAGTTCTTTATTTAACCATTCCCTCTGACACATAAGCACACACCCTCCGCCCCCTACATAATATACAAATGTAACATTAATGAACTGTTTAATTTAAAATACATTGAGTGTTGACCTATGTTTAGCCCTAGGGACTAACATATGACATATGACAAACCCGGTCTGACCCTGACCTTTTTTCAAAACCTGGTTTCTTGTTTGCTAAGCCGAGAGCAAAAAGTTTATGTTACTTTGGAAGAACTCCATGATTATGTGAGGAACAGCTCTGACAACATCCTATCCCTTATTTGGTCACACATTCTTGGCTACCCTTTTAAGAAATGTGGAACAGGATTAATTTCCCCAACTATAACTGTCTCTACTGTAGCCACCTACATCAGAGCGACTCATCTGGACTCCCTGTGTAGTGGGAGGAAAGAAACAGGCACTTGTAAAATGCATAAATCTTGCTTATTTTAGATATCTCACTTAGAACAAGATGAATCACTCGCTGCATGCATTTATTTTTCTTCATTTGCCAGAAGAGATCAGAGATCTCGAAGACAACTACACTATAGATTTCTGAAGACGAGTTGAATCCCACCCATCTGTTATTATGACAAAGCCCTTTATAAACAGAATGTTGTTCTATCATCTTCATTATTTCATAGTGATGGCATATTTTTAAGTGCCTCTGACGTTTATTAATTTGTAAATGGTTTTTTGATAATGTGTTTAAGTGTAGTTATCATACTGAAATGTTGTGCGAACTATGTGAAGAAACCATTGTTCCTCTCTCTGCTTTAAAGAACTGTGTTCCTTCAGGTAGGCAAATGCAGCTGAAGCAATCTAACCAGCTCAGTATACATCCGATTATCTCAATAAAAAGAACTCATGTCTTTTATTCTAGACTAAGAATGGAAACAACAGTCATATTTTGAAATAAAGCATTTTTATACAGGGAAAACTGTAGTCATCCTACGGACTTTGCTAGCATAGCTATGTATATTTAAAACAGCAAACTCTGGTGTTGTATGTGTTTGTGTAGCTCCAGACTTAGGAGAAAAAATTTTTCAGAGTGCCCTTGAATATTTCGTACCTCTGAGCTTGTTTTAAGCATTCTGCTTTAGTGCTGAGTCTGCAGACAATGAAAGTGCAGTGATCTTCCCTAACTTTTGGTGTCCACACTGTCGATACCTATCTCCAAGCTAGCAGACTTCTTTTAGAGTCAATGGAGTGGGATGCCTTATAGCATTTTAAGGGTATAATTCGTCTGACCTGTTTTAAATAGTACTTTAAGAAAAGCTGAATCATGCATTGGAAATGACCCTTTCTTTTAATGTACTGTAGTCTCCCAAAGACTAACATAGATGTACGCTTCTCTCTCATACTTGTCTGGTTTTCAGTAAATGAATCCTGCCTCTCTGTTTTCCGTAGTCTTTGTCTTTCTGACCTTGTTGCTGTTAACGAAATAAGATCACGGTGGAAGTACTTGAACAGTCATATCCATATCATTATTTCAGGAGCACAGCTCCTGGCATGATTTTGGCTCATGCTAAACAGCAGTCTCCCAAAAAGAGGAGGACCGAAGACCATTCTTAAAAAGCATTTTGAATGCAGCAACCATTTCTTGCAGCATAAGAAATTTTAGGCCTATGGACATGATCCATGCTGCGCCTTGCAGCTTTGAGGCTGAGCACTCTCCCTCTGAGTACCTGGGCAACATGGTCATTATGGCATCTGGCCACTGGTTGGAGACTGGATGGTTCCAGCCAAGTCCGATAACTAATCTCTACCCACTAAAGATAAAAGTTACTATATGCAAATGTGTTCACTGCACTCAGGAACTTTTACAATGTGGAGAGTACAGCCTCTGACAAGCTTTTCGTTTATGGCACTCAAAAACGCCTTTTATGAAGCACGAAGAAATCCAGTATCGGATTCTAAGTGAGTATGCTCCAAAAATGTGATTATGTCTGTGACTAACCCGACACCTATGATTAGTCCTTTTACTGCCGACATTTCCAAGAGAAAATAGAAATATTCTGTGTGGTAACTATCTAGCTGGTTTTCTAGTTGCAGTCTGAGATGACCTGCACAAACATGTATTGCTCGCCATATATTCCTAAAAGCATGAAAGCTCTGTCAACCTTCTGGTCTCACATTTAGAGCTGTAGAGGGCTCACCATGGAGCAAGCCCTGCTCCACACCTGTACCTGACTTTGTCTCTCAACAACTAGACACAGATCTACGGACTTCCTAGCAAACAGCCCCAATATGTGTGCTCATCTTTGCTGATGCAAGTGCCGGGATCTCCAATAAGTGAGTTTTTAAATGTGAGTGTTCAGGCTATAATTACATTTAGAAATTACGTTTGTTGAGGTGAAACATCAAATGTTAGAAAATAAAGGACTGTTCACTTATTCAGGAAACTGAAATACAGTGGATCCGTCCACACTCCCCAGTTTTGCTAGTACTTCTGAGCTTGGTAATTATTCCGTGTGTACTGGCCAACAAAAGCAGGTGAAAATTCGGGTAACTGTGAGAACTCACTACAGGAAATAAGTCAGCTGGCCAAATTCTGCTCACTTGGTGGTGGTGTAGTTCTGGAGTATATCTTCCTTAGTATTAACTCAGAATGGAAATAAATAATGACATATAGCTTAGTGCAGCAGAATTTGCCATTTAATCTCTTTTTCTCAAAGCTGTTAGTGATATTACTGTGAACTTTTCACACAGACTTTTAATTCCTGAGACAGAAAGTTCTTGTACTGTGTAGGATGCTTAGTCCAATGTGACTCAGACTTCCATCCTTTAGGCCATAGCATTATACAGGACTTTGAAAGAAAACCCAAAATCTGTCAAACATCACACAAATATCAGCTAATTTCTTTAGGAATTCTATCTATGCTCCAAATTCTATAACAGCTCCAGAGACACTACTTTTATGTCCCTAATAAACAAGATTTTTATTCCTTATTATCCTTGATTTTAGAAGGTTAAAATAGGACCAATCCAAGCAGTTCTGCAGAGCTGTTGTTTCAATAGCACTTGTCATGAATTATGTCATGATAAAAGGAAGCTACACATAATAGCTTAGTCTAAAAAAGTCACAGAAAGATTTTACTAGGCTGTTCTGTGGTTTAACCAGCAGCTTGTAAGACACGAGCAAAAGTGAAAAAGGACAGGTAAGATCAGAGGCAAATACTCTTCTTCCATCATTCTGCCAGGTCTGCTATATCACTCTGTGGATTATGTCAGAGAGAGGCAAATGCTGTTCCCCACTAACATCAAAGGTGATGCTTCAATTATTACAACAAAAGCTGCAGCAAGACTTCCATGAGATTTCTTGTGATGATCACTTGTTTTGGTTTTATTTGCTTTGTTGCTTTTTCCCTATAGGCTTTTTAAGGCAGAACTGAAGAAGATCAGAGTTGAAGTAAAATGTGTATGCTTAGGTTTCTATCTCAAAACACTTTCTGTTAAGAACCATTGTGGTTCAGTCCATTAGCACACTGACCTAAATGTCAAAGGAGACACATTTTTTTACTTATTCTACCAGTAAATTGCCTTGAAGCCTAAAGTAAGTCACAGTACCTTCAGGTTTAACATACTGTCTACCTGACAGGCTGTGGCTTCCAATCTCAGTGTCTTCTAGTGACACAAGCAGATAAGCTTTAAAGAAAATACCATTCAAATAAGTAAGTTTAGGAAATACCCACTTAAATAGAGTTCATCCTCTGTTCACTGACCGAACTTTACATATCGGAAAATAAAGCAAACACGTGAAGCAGCTTTAGGCATGAGGTATTATTCACAAGTTATTACAGTATCAGCTTCTCTTCTAACTTTTTTTATGCAAATTTCCCACCATGCAATTATGCTGGTGGTCTCTCCTGGTCTACACAAATCTACTGGCAGGGCAGTCTACTCCTTGCCATAAATTACTCTCATTTTTTGAATGGAAAGCTTTGGTGGCAAAAGGACATTTTCTTTAATGATGATATCTATTCCTGCATGAGGGTTTCTGCTGTGTCAGTTAGGATATCAGATTTAAATGCAGACCAAACGAAACATTGTGCCAGCTCTTCCATTAAAAAATTATCTTAAATTACTCATTGCTTCCTGAAACTGTTTGTTTATAATTGCCCTAGGCTAGTCTTTGCCCAGAGCTGTCATTCTGCTTCAGGATTTTAGCAAAGAGACTACCTCTAAATGTGCTTTAAATCTGAGAAAGCTGAAGGAAAAAAAAATGCTTTCCATACAAAAATACATTATTGTTACTGGTCAAGGAACTCTGAGAAAGAGAAATATTCTGGTAAAAATATTTCTTCAATGAAGAAAAATGTCTTCTGGAAACGTCTTTGGAAATATTGATGATGATATTACCGCATTACGCAGAATTCAAAATTGTATTTTGGGAATTATTCTGGTTTCATCCCTTTCTTACCCAAGTAGGACTGTGTGTGCACGTGCAGCTAATTAGCTGATGGGAATATCTCCAAGGAATACACTAAATGTCATCACAGTTAGGAAGAAAAAAAGCCTATGTTTGTTGTCCATATTCTTTGCTCTTGAAAAATATTTGGGGTGGGAGTTGCATTAACTTGTGTTCTGAAAGCTGTAAATCAGAAGAGAGTGAAATTACGGTGTAATTCTCATGAATATATTTTAATGGTCTCTCTTTTGTGCCAGACGCTGTACTGCACATATGTTAACACAAGGTAGTTCTTAACGTGTAGGACACATAGCTTTTTATTCAAGCTCTCATTCAACACATCTGCATCTTTGATGAATTTATGAGCTTCCTACCAGAAAGTCTACCAGGCAGCTGTTACAAAAAAGACCTGTTACAGTTTGAAGGGGAGCAAACCTGGGAGAATAAAAAGTCAGAATTGTATGACCTGTATATAGAACCCTGCTGCAAATGTTTCTGCAATTTCCCTCCTGCTGAGAATGTCACTTATGTCACTGCTCCTTACCACAGATCAGAGTTTCATGAAAGCTTTAAATGAAATAATGAACCCACCCCCCAATTAAACATCTTGCAATAGAAGAATAAGTCTCCAAAGGCTGGCACGCTATCTTGAAGCTATAATAACAGTGCAAATCCTATTGCCCTCAAAGGAATAAAGTCAGAAAACAAGATCCTACGGGTTCAACCTGTATAAACCTGCCTCTAGCCCTGCATATATTTACGTTCTATGGGAAAATCCTTCTGAGTATGGACAGGTGATTGTGAGTCTTGGAATACCAGACACAGGCCTGGAAGTTAACTATCTAACCAAACATCCTTCCTTCCCCGCTCCCTCAACTAAAGATGGTTGCTTAACACACGTTCTTTTCTGGAGCTCAGCATGTTTCTCTGTCACCATGTCATAACCCAAAAACCTGGAAGAGTTCCCCTTATCAGACCTCGGGGAGAAAACAAAAGACAAAGACTCCTTGTAGGAATGAATCTCAGTCATTTAACAGAAAGCTCAGCATGTGATCTTGACGTATGAGTTTGGCACCCTGCAATGTGGGTGTGTCTCACATGTAGGTTATGGCCTTGCAAGTAATTTTTTGGGTTTTCTTCTGGTCATTCCTCCTTATTAACTAATTCCTGTGCAATGGGGCCACTGTTCCTTTTAAGTGGAGTCATAGAATCTAGGAGAAATACAATCACAGAGCATATGATTTGCACCTGGAATCAGACCCATGATATCCAGGCTGCAGATGAAAGATTCGACAGAAAGTGTGGAGACTTCTGCTAGAATTACCACAAAGAAAAAAAGACAGGAACTATGCATCTGTCTAGCATCCCAGTTCCAATCCTCAGTCTTGACAAGCATGGGTACACTGTAGAATAACTAACACCTGACCAGGCTGTGAATATTTCAGAGATCAGTGTGAGATCTGTTTAAAATAATTCATGTATGAAGATCCATTTTTAATGTTACCTCACCCTAGCTTCAGTCGCTGCAGTCTTAACTATGAAGCACACTGAGCTAGCTTATGTAGATATTTATAGATTCCCACATAAAACCAGTGCTGCAAGTTTGCTAAAGAGATTTTTTCATTTCTTTCCTTCTAATATACCCAATATGTTAGAAACAACTCGTCTGGCTCCTATTTGGGATCGCTTCACACATGCAGAAATTCTATGCTAAGAAAATCCTTTTAAGTGATGGGATCTGTCTTCCTATTTCAGTAATAACTGAAAAATGTTAGGCTTGTCCCATAGAATCTGATATACAAATACAATTTGGCCGGATGAGTCCTTTGTCTCATAACACGCCAAAAGCACACACAGACACCTCAGGCTTGCACACCCTTGTCTGGATTATTGCTGTAATTAAGCCCTAGACCTACCTGCCTTTTTTTTTTTTTTTTTT
>VWYH01005951.1:117046-132103 GCA_013399365.1 Pampusana beccarii
TTTTTTTTTTTTAATTCTGAAATGGTTTGATAAGCACTGTCAAACTTTGCTTTGCAGTTTCAGCCATTCCCAGTCTCAAAAGCCACATCATAATACATTGCAGGTGAGTGTAAAAAAATTCTCAGACAGATTCTTGAGGCTCTCTTGGAGTTGGAGAAGACTGAAGATAAAGTGTTTATGCACATAGCTGACAATGGCTAATTTTCTGTCTGGAAAACAGCTGCAGTAGAATTTACAAATGGAAATAAGGATAATTAAATTCCCTGGGCACTCTAAGAGAGCTCTGACCAATTTCTCAGGGATTATTTCCAACTCTATTAAAATGTATGGAAAATCTCTAAACGCAACAGAGTAGTTTTCTAAATAAACTGTGTGCCCATATAAGCTTAAAATATATCCAGCTCCTTTCAATTATTATTTAGCAATACTTAGTCAAAAGGGTAGATCAAGAATTGTGGGGTTTTTTTCAGTGTTAATACCACAGCTGGGATCCTACTGCTGATGAAAGGATTTGGTCAAACTGTAATATTTAAGGGGCATTACCAACCATGTTTTTTTCTGATAGGTACATCATTATCCTGGCATTTTTGTCCTCCTGTGCTGGCCCTCTGATTGCAGCCTAAGCTCTGCCACTGCCCTAGGCAGGGAGCAGTCAAAGTGGGCTGTGAGAGGAGGAGAGCTCCTGTGGCTCAGAGAAGTGCGCGGACAGTTCATTGTGACCCAGTGGAGCCAGGCACCAGAGGAGCAGCTCTTCCAGTGCTGTCTGAAGAACAGGGACAACTGAACTCCTTAGGGCACAGAGCTTTATTGCCTGCGCATATGCCTCGTAATGCCAGAGAGACACTGCAGCCACTGATTATGGAATTTCCCTGCAACTCTTTGGATTACCACACATCATCATGTTCACCCTGCTTCCAAATTATTCTTGGCTATGTTTAACAGCATAGGATGCATGATAGCTTTTTATGGACTGTACTGATATATCCTTCTACCCTGAAAACTCACAGTTTATTTCTGTCTTTTAATTCCTGGCTTGAATATATCATAGCCCTACAAGAAGATTTCATTCCATAATGCTATGGTTTCCTTAAAAGCTTTTGGAGAGGAACTATAGCAAAAGCATTTTGAAAATCCAAATAAATGCTACCATTTAGGCCAAGCAATCCATATCATTAATGATTTATTCAAAGAATTCTGATAGAATTATGACAAATTATTTTCTGTACAAAAGAAGTGCTGGCTATTTGCCATCAAATCATAGTTATAAAAATGTTGATTCGTTTCATTCTTCAGTGTGATTTTTATCAGCTTTGTCAATATGGTCTGTAGTTCTTTGGATCACCCCTGAAATAATTTTAAAATTGGTGACGTGTTAGCTATGTTCCAGCACTCTGGTACCAGAGGATTCACTGTAACGCTTATTTAAATATCACTGTTAGCAGTTCAGTGACTTTATATCTGAGTTATTTTAGAACTCTGGAGAGAATACCATCAGCCTTAAGCAACTAGTGTTCATGATATTGATTTATTTTAGAACTTCTTCAACTGTCCCTTTATTTGAAATGGTCCCTCAATGTAATCTCAACTGTTAATTAAGCTGATTCATTAAAATGCATTATAAAGCGCTGAAAGTAGATTCCCCCACAGTTCTTAAGAAAAATGGATATAGGCTACAGACATACAATCAGTGACGGCATCTTGGAAAGTTACTCATGAAAAGAATGTAGAGATTCTGGTGGAAAAGCAATAAAACCTCAGCTTGAAGGCCAAAGATATTGGCAAGTTGACTACTACTATCCTTTGATCAAAAATATGAGAAAGAAGAGAGAATGCAGGAGCTCCTAAGTACGAGATACATTGAAAACAGGATCTACACAATTTTACCTTACAGAGACCATTGGTAAAACATTACTAGAGAACATCAGTGCTGTTGGATGTATTTTATAAGACTCAAAAATATTGGGAAAAGTACGGAGAAAGTCAGAAAAATCATCTGAAGACTTTGTAAGTTCCTCATAAAGGAGGCAATTAGTTATTCAAATAGAGGCACAAGGGGAGCTAGGTATTCACTACAGTTTCATATATTCAGAACAAGTTAGAAAGCCTTTTTGGTGTATACACTTCGACAAACATTAAAAGCAACCAATCTCTCCTTTCCCAAATTTCTGTCTGTAAAGGATATTTTTTTCATATGGGACCTACAAACCTACAGTTTCCTCAGCATGCTTGAAAATTATACCATTTCTTCCCCAGAACTCCTGGGCATACAGCCTGAAAAAAGGGAGAAACAATATGGATGCATATGGATACCAGAAATTCTGCAAATCTGTAAACATATACATAAGTAGATAACTCAACTGACAGTGTGGGTAAGCACAAAAATGACCCTGAATTGCTGCTGACAAAGTGGTACTTGTGAGATCACACCTTTTTCTTTAGCAGAAATGTATCTGAGATCATCTGTGCTTCATGTACTATTGAATGTAAGATGTGTCTCAGTGATTGAATGACTGATCAAAACAAGGACAGAAGTAAACAACCATTAAACATTTAAGTCCTTTTCTAGATCATCTTTAGGGGCGTAATCTTGAGGAAGCCAGGCTGCCACTGAAGGTAAAAAATCTACAGTCACATGTCTGCGGTGCCAAATGCTTATTTTGATTGTTCAAATCATGTAACTGGAAAACACTTTTTTCTCAGAAAGTTCAATGCAACCAAAGGCAGCTAAGTAGCTACAGGTGTTCAAGTTTCATTGTACAGTTATATGAAACAGTTTTTGCAGAATAAGAAAAGAAAGCTCATTCAGCATTTACAGTGGGAGAAGTCCTGTTGATAACTGATGTTTAGGTTATAACTCTTGCCAGAAAAAGTTATTTTTGCTTGTACATGAGGTCTTACACAACAAATTAATAACTTAGGATTTTACAGCAAAATCTGAAACTATAAACCTCACAAATAACTGTGATCTACCTTTTGTCCTGATACGAGCAGAAAATCATGACTGTGATTGTTGTCAGGCTGACCTGCACAGATTTTCCAAATTGCAGCTGACTGGAAACAAGAGAATCAGTCATGGTCATCCCAGTGGATTCGAAAGCCTAAGTTTCTCAACACTAAAGGCATTCAAATACGAATGCAAGATGAGGCCTGGGGTGAGGGTTTGGCTCTCAGATTGTTCAACGGAGACCTGGATCTATTCAGTGCTAATCATTCTGCTAAATCAGAACCTGTCCTCACTTGTTGTGTAACTTTAGACATTGTATTCCCCAGCCCACTCTTTGTCAAAGTTTGCAATTAACTCTCTACCAAATGGAAACACGGCATGAGACCAATTGATCTGCTGGCAAGTTATCAGTGCAACACATCAGTAATCTATCATTCCACTTCATTCATTGATGAAACACAGTAGGGAGCTGAACACCAGCCAGCAAAACAGTCCTGGCTGTGCTCCCTGCCTCCCATGTGATTAAGACAGATGGACTTAAGAAATGAATGGACACACAAAAGAGGGACAGGCTAACATTTTAAGGACATTTTCTCCCACTGCCGGGACAGAGAGCAAATTAACAATGCCAACTGGGAGAGAAATCTCTATCAAAGGACAAGCCTCCCTCACAGCTCTGACCAGGTTCACTGGGAAAATGGACCAAGTCCACTCACCTGTCACATTGACCATGAAACAATCCCAAACAAGTCCCTAAAGCATGCACTCTGCAAATTACTTAGTTAGCAGTGAACCACCCTTGACAGACTGAAGTTAGTTCGGTGCCTCACGCAATGCACAGCTGAAAATTGCTCTTTGAATGTCTATGGTTGCCGATGTTCTTTCCCTCTACTCTTTCCTCTCTCTTCCTTTGTCAGTATCATTGACAAAGAGAGTTGTATTGCAGGGTTGCTCAGGAACCAGAGACAAGTTTCTGGCAGAGGCCAGGTCCACTCCAAGTCTGCGAGCCCTGTTCAGCATGGGTAACTTCACAGCACATCACCTCTAATACAGCTAGCTTGTACCAGAGTCTCATAAGGACGCAGTACCTTCCTCTGAACAGAACAATTCTCAAAAGCTGTTATTGTACAGGAAATACGCAGAATAACATACTTCTTTGTTAGAGTCTTACCATTTTGTTAACGTGTTCTTAACAAACGTGTTCTTAAGCAGCAGAAAGTCTGCCACTACAAGCTTTACTCATGGGATTACTTGTACATGCTATAGCCGTAGGATTGGAGAGCGTCCTTTCAACACATTTTTGTCCTCCATGATATCTGACAAAATGTGTACTGCCAACAGTAGGTCCTCCAGTCACTTTTGTCAAGGTAGAATGCTCAGACAGGACAGGACCTGTGAGATATACTTGTGTCAGAGCACGACAGAGTGCTGTGTTTGTGCACATAGAGTTTTGCTTGTGCTTCCTGCAAAGTATGTTGATCTTTGTAAATTTAGACCTTATATTTACAAGCTGATGAAAGAAAATATTTTCAGAAGACACTATATCATTTCAAACATAGCAGCGAGACACTGAAACTGTCAGTTTTGGCATTTCTGATGTGTTGAATTTTTGTCATGCAGGATTTGGAGTCTTTGGGGTTTGTTTTGGTTTGTTTTTTTTTTCCCCAATAGAATTCACTCAATCTGGTTTGAAACTCTTTCAATAAAACTCCTGTAGCAGTATCATCAGTGTGCACAACATGAGAAGCCCACAAACAAACAAACAAAAGGCCAACAATTGCACAAAGACAGAGTGAAGGAAGTCTTTTCAAAACAGTATATATGCTGGTGGACCCGGAGAGTCACTTTAAAGGAAATGATGTAGAAATACAGAAGAGAAATATAGGCATGCCCAGATAGCAATCATCTATTCTTGTAAAATTCACCCTTAGGGAGGAAGTTAAGGGCCTGATAATTTCCCTGGGTTTGTGACAGGTCGAAGTGGCTCACAATGTCATTACAGCTCACTGATCACTTGGTCTCGCAGACCTCCCAGACATCCTGCGGTTTCAAGGGCCCTTGGAATGGAAGAGTCTGTCCAAGTTCAGGGCATGTCAACACTCTTCCAACAGTTCTTCAGCAACAGCTTATTCCTAAGTAATTACTCATTTTAACCACAAGCATACATAGACTCATATTCATAACACTCAGAGATATCTTAAAAATCTTAATGTTCAGCTGATTCTCACTAAAAAATCTTCCTTTTCCCTCAAAAAATATCTCAAATTTTATTTTGGTAGAAAACAAAGTTTGAGGTGCGTGATAAAATTATTTATTACATTAGCGTCTTTGATCTAGTGATCTGATTTTTATATGGTTGTTTGACACTTTACAGTTGGTTAGAATACAACATTACTAAGTAAGATTGTTAACTAATCTAATTACTTTTCAGCAGAGGGCACCTAAAGACATTTTGTGCCAGCAGAGTCAAAAAGCAAATCCGTCTGAGAACTGGAGCTTTCAACAATGATGATCAATTGTTCAGTCCCTCAAGAAAGTAATTAAAATAAAAAGAGCAAACAATGGCAATGATATGAAAACATGTCTTCTTCATACAAACATGTTTTAAAAGTGTCAGGTTTATATTTTTTAGAAAACTTGAAATATGACCTCTCCCTTTCCTGTGTCCAATGTCCCTCAATTCCCTCAGAAATCTTGCTATATACATTCTACAGTAAGGCATTTATTTCCTTGACACTCTTTTTTTACAGACTGGAAATCGCATGACAGCTCTAGAAGAGCTGTAAAATGTTAAGATGTATGGGGAAACACTGGCACAGGTTGCCCAGAGAGATGATAGATGCCTGATTTCTGCACATTCAAGGCCAGGCTGGACAGGGCTCTGAGCAACCTGCTCTAGTTGAAGATGTCCCTGCTCATTGCAGGGGGCGTTGGACTAGATGACATTTAAAGGTTCTTTCTAACCCAAACTATTCTATGATGTAAACGTGTAAATGAATAACAAAATCAGACCAGTGTTTTCTTTTTAATTCTTTGCTTTTACTGATCTCAGATTTTTTAATAACATGTCATCTGACGCAGGCTAGCCTCCGAGGCACTGTCATGCAAATCACATCTGAAAAAAAGATGCTGAAAATGCATATCTATAATTACAGAATTCTCACAAGAAGCCAAGTATTTTGGAGTTTGAGCCCATCCTGCGCTCACACTGTGCTATCAGCACTAAGGAGGACAGAAGTTTTACATGAGGAGGCCAAACTCATTGATGAAATATTAACAGAAAAAGCAGTTAAACTTTACATTGCTAAAAAGGACATGCAATTCATTTCTCAAAGACTCATGACCACAAACCCAAAGCTATTTTGAGAGGAAAGGCTACTCTCCACTCTAGCTGAAGCTCTGGTACTGCACAGAGATTGAAGATTCATTGGCCAAGAAAATGAACCAGCTCTCTTGAGTAGGAAGACACTCTTGCTGTCCTCTGGCAGATGTGAGCTGTGCCTTCTTTGGGTGCCAAAAAGTATTTATGCGTTTTACCCGGTGACTACGCAACATGGAATAAGGACCTTCCGCAGAACAGGCCTGGGACCTATGACTTTCCCTCACTCCCGTATGTTCAGACTGGAACATGACACTGCACTCCTGAAGCAATAGGCTTGTAGGATCACACTAAGTACCTTGCTCCAAGTTATTAGGTTCTGAATCCTTTGTGGGTGGAGGGGTGTCAGAGATGGCTGACAAAAGTGAAAATGTCTTGGTGATGCGTGGGATTGAAGACAAGCTTTTGTTGCCACACTTCACGTGGCAGTACTCAGGGATCTTTTACAGATCTCCCTTAACAGTATCTCACTCCAAAGAGTTTAGCCCTCCACGTACACTCTATCAAGACTTCAGGTAGGTCTTTTGATTCCCCTGTACCATCAGGCATGAAAAAATGAATAGTGCAATGCTGAAAAGTGTGGAAGCCTCAGTTTCTTTTTTAATGAATGCCTCTTTCATTACAAAGCAGTAGGTTCATACCATAGTGCCTGGATAGAGAAGAAAATACCCTGCGATACTAAACATCTCTATAACTGCATATTTTCACTTTTGTGAGCAACAGAAAGTTTGTGAAGACTTGAATTTTGGTATATGAGTCTGCAAAAGGGAAGTTCTCAAATGACACACCTGCAGTCTTGCAGAATATGTAGTAGTTTCAGTTAAAACCAGGACAAATCCAAAGCTGCAACTATCAAGAAGAAATGGTACTTTGAAGCTGCAATGCTTCAATGAATGTCTGACACTGTATTAGCCACTATAGCTTTCTAACACAGAGAACATTTTGAAATACGAGTGCATTTGCTGAGAAAGGACAGTCTCAGGGCAACAGGATCTCTTCTGTATCTCTCTTGGTTCTTTCAGCATTATCCATTTGGTAAACATTCAGCTCTATATAGGTCAGTCAGTGCACAGAATTATTATACTCTGAAAAGGAACATTCATATCAGAAAGGGAAACTGCCTTATTTAAATATGGTCGGAAATAATTAAGTAAAGTCAGTGATAGGGAAAAGTTCACAGAAGGAATTTGTGGCAATGATAGGTCCTGCTTGAACAGTGAAAGCTTTAACACAAAGCTTGTGTCACTGTTAGCTCAATGGAAGGTTAGTCACTCTGTATTAGTAAGCACTTGACTGTATGATTTCCTAACAGAAGGTGCAGGACATGTCTGAACACTTTTTTAAAACAGTGAGAATTCCTTTTTCATATTGAAGAACCTTATCTCTTCCTGGAGGTGGGAGGGAACATGCAGTGCAAAGCTCTTCTGCTACTTTACAGAAATACATGTCAATAGAGATGTATTTCTAATCTGTAACTAATCTCCAGCTCTACTTTAATTAAAAGTCTGTCAGGCTTCTCTTATAAATCTGTATTTTCATGACATATCTCAACTGTAAAAATTCAGTGCAGTGTAACATTTGGCAAAAAGTCTCAGCCTCAGCAGGGGTCTCACCTTCACGTTTAAACCATAAATTAGTACAATATCTTAAAACAAAAAAAAAAAAACCAACCAAAAAAAAAAGAGAGAGAGAAATAAAAGACCACAAATACACTACAGTGCTGCACTGAATTCAGAAAGGAAATGCAGGATTCACACAGGATGTTGAATGCCACATCTATCATTCAGGTATTGAAATAATTTCCTACAGCAGACTGTCTTCCTGTGCAAACACTTTCTCATTGTGTACACATGTACTAAAGGCTGGAATAGGACAGGGTTGGGCTCTGCTTCTCCGTCGGTGCCTGTGAAAATCTGGCTGATCTTTGCAGCACAGCCTCCTCACTCCTTGCTAAATGCAGGTAGATGTTGGATCCCTCATTTTAGTAGACTTAATAGTAAAGCAGATCTAGCATAAAATCTTAGTAGCAGACAGATCTACTATCAAGATCACTGCTATGTTAAAGTTTTTCCCAAGCTTAGGAAAGTATAGTGAAGAAATGATGATAACTTGCATTGACCAATAATACTCCCCCAGAATAATCTGCCGTGAAGTATGATTTCTGGGTGCTTCTATTGTCCATGCCTGTGCTGGACCCTGCAGAGAAAGGAAGAGGTAGTGACTATGCCCACACAATGTTCATCAAGGACCCCACGACACAAGACTTCCCAGCTGTTTTTTTTGCAGTGCCTGACTGGTACAAAGGGATGGAAGAGGACAGAGTTCCTTCATCTTGTTTATTCTAACTTCTACTGCAAATACATACACTCCAGGGTTCCTGCACACAATACAATACAGATGGGAAGAGCACTAGTCAGTTCCCTTTCATCTCTAAATAATCCTCCACCTCAGTATCTTTAGGCACTTCCTAATGACACATCACTAATTAAGCAGAGATATCATGGCCAAAATGTGTGAACAAATGACAACATAACAACTAGGCTGGTCATACTGTCGTTGTAAAGAAAAATAAAGCGCTGAGAGCAGAGTCTTTGGGGATCAGCGGTTTACTGGATACAGGCTGAGTAAAATTTCTCAAGCTATAATTCTTCCTAAGCTGCAACACTTTGGGCTTTTTGCCTCAGCTTTTCTGCAGGACATTTGCAATATGTTTCAGTCTACCACATCCATGGCTTTTCAGATAAGGCCTTACTTACGCAGGATGGAACTAAGCATACAGAGACTAAGACTCCAGCCAGCACTTGAATGAATATTTGGAGGATTTGTTACTTAATTTGCATGATGGGTTACATACTGTGATTTTAAGTCAACTACATCTTTCATATAGAGGTCACTAATTGTAATTAAAATGTGCGTAGTGTAGCAAGATTTTAAAGAAATGTCCCTAGAGCTACCCAAGTAGTCTTTCACATGACAACTAAAGCTTTGTACCCCTACCTCCAGTACAATGAGATGCCACTGACACTTAAGCTAGCTTTGCTGTAAATGCGGAGTGATTATATCACAAAACTTTACATTTAAATAGATAATACAAATATGATTACACCATTGTCAAGGATGATAGTAGTGGCCACTATTACCATTTTTTTTGTTAGTATAGTTATCTTCAGTATCAGTCCATGACACATAATGAAAAGCATCAGAAGTCTTCTTGTGTCATGAGGATATTCTAGAGAATGAAAGCCTAACAGTATTTTCGATGGCTGGAATTATTATTAAGTCATCCACATGAGGAAATGACAGATGCTTCCAGAAGCTATAGCACTGCTTTCTGATACAAAAGAGGTATCTGGAAAAATCTCGATGACCATTTAAGAGCAGGCTTTCCTTTTGGTGTGCAAATTGAACTCAAATTTGCATTAATTAGAATTACTCTTGTGGTATTAAAACAAACAAACAAACAAACAAACAAACACACACAAAAGCGTTTAGGAAACTACCCCACTATATTATTGTGTAATAATATATAAAGTAAACATATTTAAAAGGAGAACGTTGCCACAATGCAACTACTGGATTTGGCTTATTTATACAGTTTTCAAGACAAATTGCTTCTCTGTTCGGTGGTTTGGTTTGGGTTCTTTTTCAGACTTCATTAACACTGCAAATACATCTGCCTGCTTATGTCTAATTCTCTGCTTGTAGCACAATTTCTACTACGTTTACATACTTCTATCAGTATGTCTCTGTGACTGAAGAATAGACGTGCGCAGTTTTTACTGCATGACTTAGGAGACACAGGACAGAAAACTTAGCCCAAGAGGGCTTGAGAAAAAAACTTGGTGTTAAGCAACTGCACGCATCTGCTCAGCATTAAGGCATGATAACTGCCCATTGCATCTGACTGGTGAACTGGTGGCTGCCAAGAGCACTTATAAGCTGCTTCTCAATCAAAAATTACCCCAGTCTACAATTTTTCCGTCACATTCCTCTAGCTGTGGGCTCTATGAGGTGCTATGAGGAGAAACAACATTACGAGATTATGTCAAGTCCAGACTGCAATTTATATAACAAATCCCTGAGATTTTGTTACAGAGTCATTGCGTGACATTGTGAAGGCATTGAGAGCCACAGTGGGTGGAAAGAGAACTTTTCTCAAAAGCTTTTTCTTTTAAAGGCAAGTTACAACAGATA
The DNA here is from genome assembly GCA_013399365.1 of Pampusana beccarii. Taxonomy (NCBI): domain Eukaryota; kingdom Metazoa; phylum Chordata; class Aves; order Columbiformes; family Columbidae; genus Pampusana; species Pampusana beccarii. Next base: position 127,564 of record VWYH01005951.1, read on the forward strand.
CCCCAGGTTCTACATCCAAATTACAAGCACTGACTCCCATGCAGGCTAACCACAGTGGAATTCCTGAAGTGGTAATTGCATTCATAGCACTTAACCAAGATGTGAAATTGATACTGCAAAAAAAATTTGCTGAGGCTTTAGAATGTTGGTTATCCTTGTTTGCTAAGCATATTTTATATTTTTGTTCTCGTCTTTTCCCAATATATAACTAGAAGATGAAACGCCAGATGGAGGCAAAAATGTTGCTCTTGCCATATTTCTGATTCAGATGTAACTCATACAAAAAATATCTTCAGATTCTGTTTCAAATAACTAAATCCAGTCACAGGTTACAGCATTTAAGAAAGTTTCTTGCAGCCTGAACATCTGAGAGTTTAGTCATTATCTGAAGCTCACTCATTATGACTGCTTTCACCCCTTAGGGTGAAAGTCAGGCAGATAGAGGTAACCTTATGCGAAGCTCACTGATATACCACCCTAGAACTGAAAATGGTGGTAACCGAAAGATTATCCAGAGTTTGAATTTATCTTTGCCCTTGAACACAGAAGAACACTTCTAAGCTAAAACACAACTGGTTGTACTCCTATGGATCCACAGACCCCAATCACTTGCACAGCCTGAACAAAGCATTTGTGGTTGGTTTTAATGCACATAAATTTAGACGAGGATGTGAATTCTATCTCCCCACAGTCCCTCATCAGATAGAGAATTAATCTCTTTTGTGCTTTTGTTGTGAAAAGAGGAGGTGGCAGAGGGGTGGGGGGAGGGAATTTCTATCAGCCATTATAATTAACTGTTCAAAATAAGTGTTACATTTCCATCTTCACATCAGTGTCAAGTGTTCAGATTTAAAGATGTCAGATCGGATTAGTCTAAAAGAGGTATTGAAAATGAAGTTTTATTCCAAAAGGCATGATAGAGAAAGAATGAAAAGCAATTTGGCAATTGCTTGAAAAAAAATTCCAGATTTCTTGCCTGCCACATTATGTTCTGTCTGGATATATAATGTAACATATTTGGCAACGTGTAGGCAATGCAATGGCAGGCCATGAAGTACCATGTTTTTCTTTCAGCTAGGCATATTTACTTATGTGTATATATATATATATAGAGAGAGAGAGAGAGAGAATTATTTTTAAAAATAAATTTGTTCAGCATTTCACTTCAAAGAAAGCAGGATAAACAATATTTTTTTTTTTTACATCCAGTAGAGCTGATTTGCAAACTGACTGCTGCAACGAAGAAGGGGCCGATCTCAGCCTTCTTGGCAAAACCTTATTAAAGGGGCAGGTGCTAACTAGGCTGTTGAAGCTGCTGAGTAAATGACAATCAGTGAGTAACAGCATCTCCCTTTGTTTTTTGACCTTTTAATTTTTTTTTTTTTAATTATTGTACTATCTCATAGTCACATATCCTAATCTTCCAAGCTGACAAATGCTGCTTGAGAATTTAAGCAATGAACAAGACTAGGACACTCCTGTGCCAGGCAGCTGTTCCTATGGCTGGGTTTTAGTGTCATGGCCACATCAACAGATTTAAAGTGCTGGCAAAGTGCCAGTTTCACACTTCATGCTTTGCTGTTACATCTTTATGCGGGTGATATTTGAGAAAAAGATGTTTTGGAAAAAAAAGTAAGAGATAACTTATTTGTCTGTGTTATACCCAAGAAAGCTACAGAGAACTTCAGTTGAGGGCCTTTCTCCTCCTGCCCAAAATAGATCATTTTATGTGGTTGCTTTTCTAGATTTTAGCCTCTTAGGCTGCAGTCTTTCAAACACTCATGCATGTGATTAACTCTGACTACCCACACGCGTGAAGTGCTTGCAGGATGGGGGCTTTAATTTGTTGTGACACTGTCATGGGGAAGGGAGCTAAATGGCAATATGTGAGGAGAGCTGTATAACTGAGGGCATCAAGAGCGGGCTGTGTTAACCCTGTACTGGGCAAGACTTTGTAAACAACTGCTGCATCTCCCCAGACCAGCAGTTATGTCACACCACGTTTTGTTTCTGGGGATGCCAGAATGACTATCAAGAAGCTCAAATGAAAACATGAGAAAGCTCATGCAAATTTTTGTTTTGAAGAACTATTCTCCTCAATGCCTTTCTATTACCAGTTAACTTAGGATTTACCCTTGGGAGTGTAACGGGTTTGCTCACCTGTCCAGGATGACAGAACAGAGATACATCAAGTGTTTGGCGTTCCTGAGAGCAGACATGCACAGAGCGAAAGGCATAGCTCCTGCATTTATGCAGCACAGTGCCAGGGCATCTTCCTCTGTCCATGATCCCCTGTGCCAGATGCAGCTGGTCTGCAGATTAGGGTGATTCCCTAACCGTTTGCATCTAGGACAGAGAGCAGAAGTCACAGTACTGAGTTGTGTCCAACATTCAGAGGAGCTCTGCTTTGAAGCATTTTCTCTAGTTGCAGTTTAGCACCAAAACCACAGGCAAGTTGCCACAGGACTAGCCCCTATGATGTGAAGACAAGAGGTATCCCATACAAAATGGAGCAGGCATACACGTATCCCAACCAGGGAAAGGTGACCACGCTGTCTCACGTGCTAGGAAAGACAAGACCTGTTACTTGGCTACCTGATTCAGTTTCAGTCATACCAGTTCACAACATGATGCTTTTCCTGGAGTTCTGCCATGGTGTTTTACTATGAAATGATTTTATTACTGTTTGGCATAGGTTGTGCTTATTGGATACGCCACACTGACATCCATTCCTTTTGTCTAAAATGCAAGTTCATTATTGCTCTTATCATCTTAAACATTGCAGGACATAATAATTTTTCATTTTAATCACAATGTAGTAAAAGATAGCCAACAAAATGATAAGCAGAACTTATAACAAAATATTGAAATGTTACTAGGAAATGAAGAGAGAGTAGGCCACAAGTATTTCTTCCCAATCTGCACTAGCACAAGGGACTGCAAAGGTCAGCTTGCTGTTGTAATTTAATCAGAGCAATTTAATAAGAACAAATAATACAACATTTAGAACTACAAGTAAAACTAATTTGTCTAATAGACATTGAACAACATAAAGCAAACACTTATAATTTTAGTAGATGTCTGAGCCTCTTATATAACTCCCTGCTTCTCTAGACTGTGAGTGCCTGAGGAGATTCTGTCATCATAATGTATTATCAAGTGCCTTACCTCTGGTTTTCATTTCTGTGAACAATTCATCAACAGCTAGAAATAAAAAACTTCCTATGAAATTATTCACTCCAGAGGTGTCCATCACAAACATATAGGTAAATTCACAAGGGATTGAGAGGTATCAAACTGTAAACCATTGAGACTCGAGAGAACACTATTGTGGTCATAATTCTGTATCAAGGACAGCAGGTTTTATAAAGCAAATTCTATAAGCAATGGAATGGAATGGATAAAAAGTGGTTGCTTACGGCTTCTTTTTGTGTGGTTAGTTTCTTCCCAAGAAAGAGCAAGCTCTCACTGATGTTTTTCCTGCTTTCAGAATTTCTATCTCTCATGTATACTCTCAGATATCAAAATGAGAAATGGTAACACTGCAGCACTTCTACTAGTGGGAGAGCAGGAGCATCCCCCACCATATGCTAGAGCCACTACTTCATGAGAGAAGGGGAACTTTAATCCAAGCCACTCTAGATCACTATTAAACACAGAAGATATTGGCCAAAATACTAAAAATTGTTGGTAGAAACATACAGGCTCTGACTGCATGAGCTCTACTTCTTTTGGAGTTCAGGCTAGAAAACTACACCCTAAAACCTTTTTAATTTCTCCATATAGCCAGATACTACATCCATAGACAAGAAACAGAACATGAGGAAGAAGAAAATCTTCCAAGAAGTATTTAAATTGCAGTTTAAGAGACTCAGAGTAATTCAGGACTCCATCTCAGAATCTACTGTGTTGCGATGACCACCAAAGACAAAAGCCCCCTGTGATCTAAACTAAGGCGCAGTGTGTCTACATATGGGACTCCCATGTGTACCAGTGCATAATGTGATCAGAAATCAAGGATACAGTTTGACCTAGAGTATGTCTCAGCGTATCTCATTGTGAAGAATGGAAAATGTGAACCTCTATCTGACAAGTTTTATGTTTTACAGCATTGAAAAGTGTTTAACATAGCCATAGTCCTTTCAAAGTGTTTTTGCTCCACTAGACATTCAGAAGCTGCTGTGATTCAGCCAGGTTTTGGATTTCCTTAATCTCTTATTTTGAATTTCCTTAATTTTGTATTTCTTTTGATCTATGGCAGCAGGGTCAATTTCTTCACAACAGACAAATGAAGCTTTCTTCTGGACACATTCAGTGCAATTTGGCCAGATGCAGAGCTGTTGTTCTGTTGCAGATTTTGAGTGAACAGAATGGGGCAATGTTTGTGCTGGAAAAGCACTTTAGCACATTCACACATAAGTGCAGAGTCTGCGATGTAAACACATTATCTGAATTTGGCTTGAGAAAATCAAAATGTTTTCTGTTTCACTTCCAAAAGATTCCTGCTCATGAAGCCTTTTACCCCTTCCCTTCCCTTCCC
>VWYH01005951.1:132134-193429 GCA_013399365.1 Pampusana beccarii
TCCCTTCCCTTCCCTTCCCTTCCCTTCCCTTCCCTTCCCTTCCCTTCCCTTCCCTTCCCTTTTCTGTTGCAGAATACAGACTACTTGTCCAAAGGTGGGGAGATTCAAAGTCGAGAACCCAACAGACATGGTACATGATGCATTCTAGGACCAAGTTACAGGTTCTGAAACAACTGGAACTTTACCTGATCCAGCACAGCTCAGACACCACATGGCTGAGAAGATGCAGAGCTGCTTTAGTACGGTGCTACCTGAGCTATTATAAATCCTCTGTGACAATTAAATAGGGTGTAGCACTGTGCTGACATAACAATTCAGCATCCAGCTCTGGAGTTAGCTCAGATACTTCTGCCTGTCACTGGGTTCCAGGGTGTACACCCTGCAAAAGCATTTACAGAGAATGTGATCATGTTCTGCACTATCATACGCTAAAGTTCTAATTCATCAAAGCTCTTAGCATATGTTTAAGTTCTGATGAGAGATTATTTTTTTCCTGTATCAGAGCCTTTTATCCTTCAAATATAGAGACATGGAAAAGACATAAGGAGATGAAATAGACTACCATAGACCAGATTCATACCCTCCCACATGTTGGTAGCACAAATGGCCTGAATAGACTGCAATACTTTTCTAATTGCAAAGGTAAAATAAAATGAAAAAGGATGTCATTTCACGTCTTCTTGAAGTTTATAGAGTATCCCTTTTTACCTTTTTAGACGTTGCCCTCCCAAGAGGAAACCCAGTGAAAGTTTATGCTGCCTCAAATCAATCCATCATGTCCAGGCAGCACAACTGGCACCAAGAGAAAAAACAAAACAGAACAAACAAAACCAAACTAACCAAAAAACAAGAACAAAACCAAACCAAATGAAACACCAAAACAAACAAACAAACAAACTCTAACATATTATAACTCCAATATAGCAATGCCAAAATCTCTAGCAGACTTATGGTTTATGTCAATAGATTTTTGGGTTAAGTCTATTGCTGGGTTTTGTGAAACATGGAAGTTTGCATCCTGAGTGCCACATCTGAAAGACTTTCTCCTAAAGATAGTCGGAGTCTGAAGCTAACTGCTTCCCTGTGGAATATCTCTCCATTGTCATACCTCCGAGGCAATAATTTTCTTCCCTCCTGGTCTTTCTGAACACAGGAATTTTAATCAGACTTTTACTAAGGTGCTGAGTATGTCTCCTGTACATAGATAAGTATAGTCAAGCCAGCATTAAACATGTTAACTCAAAACCAAATAAGGCTGCCTCTACATTGTTAACTTCTGTACACCTCAGGTCATTCCAGCCACTGAGACTTGAAATTAGCTGGCTGAAAATATCCTATTTCTAAAATTTAAACTCCCTCATTGTCTCAAACGCAATGATCACATGCCAGCTGCCTTTCAGGAATGACCTTCAAACCATGCTGATTCTCTTGCCATGTTCAAGAATTGTTTGGCCCAGAGTTAGGTGGCTCGTGTTAAATGTGTGCCCAGGTCTAATGATCTAACAGTATAAACAATCGAGTTTCAGAACCCAGGAATTCTGTCTAGCACATTTTAATTTAACTGTATAGAGGAGCCCAATGATCCAAACTTCTGGACAGGTATATTTATCCTGACTGTCTAGCAGGGCTGGCCAGTCTGAACTGAGCTCTGTGGTGCAGCCACAGAACTGCTAATCAAATTGCTCTTTAAAAGTGCTGTAAGCTTGTGTTGTGTAGATAAGATATGCCCTGTCTTGTTCCAAGCACTGTACACTATTCAAAAGGGAACTGCAAAGACACTGCGGCAAGACTGGCCCCATGATATCCTGCAATCTCAACCCACAGTCTTGTCTGAATTTATAGCGCCAGCTGTTATGCTTTGTTTTACCTGACAGCAAAGACGCTAGAAGTCCTTCTGTAGTAGATTACATTAAGTATCCTTGATTCCAGACAAGATCAGGCTTTCTGGCTGGGGCTTAGCCATTTATATATTCTGCGATCATACAGGAGCGGCACAGTGACAGAGCAGTCCTGTGGAGATTGTTAAACACTTTAGATAGCTGTACTTCATTACACAGCAGTACGCAGTTAACACCATGGGCAGCCAGCTGAACTATTTAAGAGGGCTTTTTGCATGAATGCCATCCAACAATATTTGTATAAATACTTCAGTGATCATCCCAGAGTTCTTTTGGCCTAAAAGATTGTAACAAAGATGAATTATTAGGTTAGTCAGTCTGTGCCCTGTCACTGACAACGGCCAGCACCAGACACTGCAAGTAAGAGATCTGAGAAACCCCATTACAGACTGTGGAGAAATAACTTCTCCAACAGGAAGTTTCATTCCACTCTCAGGCAATTATTGATTGACTCACATTCTAAAGCAAGAATCTTTATATCTCCCCTGAAAAATTCAACATTTTATGTTATTGTGGGTGATTAAGTTTGTACAAGCGCCAAGAGGCTTTTGAATTTTTTCCAAGCCTTGGCCTCACTGCATCTTTTAGCAGTTTCCCAGGCTGAATATCTTTTCTCTTTTTAACGTATGCTGCAATTTCAGTATCATTGGATTCTGCCCCCATGGCATGTTCTTTGATTAGGAAATAGGACCACACAGTTTATTTTCACTCAATTATTCCTATCTCTTCCATCTTCCTCTTGCTGTTTTCTTGCCTAAGCATTGCTGACATTTTCCAAACTCTAGAAGCAAACTATTTCAACAATACGTACTTGATAGGATATGTCACATACTCCCTGCAGCTCTGCAGCAAGAAGATTTGAAAATAATCACTGTCTGTGTGGTTGTCTCTAGTTTTGTAACAATTTAGAAAATGCTTGGGGTTTTGATCCAAGGTTCTGGGGTTTTCTTTTTCATATATAGTGAGAAATCTTGCGCTGGAATTAAAAGAAATCTCTCATTGGAAGGAATCTTATTTATGTTATCTGCCCAACAATAATTGGAAGAAATAAAAATAATTAGCAGCCAACAATGATTAAAAGACAAATTTGCAAAGATCATTCATGAGACAACAGAATGTGTCACCTCTGTCCACATGCATACTTAACACAATGCCTGTCTTCATGCTCTGAATGTCAGTCTGAAATGGAAAGGAAACAGAACCCTTTTCAAACAAAATTCAGTGATATGCTCTGCCTGAGAACAAAAAGAAACCAAGATGCTAGCCCTGCTCTTTTCCTTTTCTTCTCTTCAGGCTGCTGACAGTAAGAGAGAAGGCTGCAAGCCCTGCTTGGATACAAACCTCAAAGGATTTGATGACACAGAGAAATAAACTCAAACAGCTCCTCCACAAGAGGTATTTTCACTGTTCTATTCTTACAGTGTCTCTCTGAATAGCTGTTTTGGACTGTTTCTCCAGATAGAGAAGCTTCTAAACGCCAATTTATTTCCTCCCATTCATCACCCTTTGAGAGTATAACATCATAAGAATCTATGAAATGCAAACACAAATATCTGCTGTCCAGATAGTATACTACCAGGGAATTTGGCATGATATGCTAAATTTAGATTTATCTTATGGATCTAAACCTGGTCCCTGAAGAGTCAGCTTTAGATTCTTTTCATAGCATAACATAGCTCCTTTCTCTGCAAAGAAACCTTGACACACCAGTTTTAAAAATAAGACATTGATGAAGAGGAGCGAGAAAATCAGAATCTGTTCTTCAGTGAATAATAATTATAAAGAGCTGGAAAAATGTACGTGGCTCCTCGGCAGGGAACAGTACCAAAAGAAAGGAGGCCTCTGGCAGGTACAGCCTCTCAAGAACATTTTGTAGTGACAGCCTTATTTAGGTCCTACAGCTACATGTATTAAGCTATTCCCCTATAATTGTCTGAAGAGGCGGACCTCATACTGAAACCATTATACCTCGAACAATGAAGAACGATACCTTGTAGTAGAAAAATCCTATGTATTCAGAAGGAGGAGAGAGGGTGATTTGGCAAAGATAAATGCACTGACCTAAATCTGCTGATGAGAGAGACCAATCATCCCTTTAAACTCTACATGAAAGCAGACTTGTATAAAAGTTCGTATTGGTGTAAAGTGAACACAGCCATATAGAGAACCCAAAGATTTAATACATATAGTGGTTTATATTTTACCATCAGGAACAAATTCACATTTAAAATATCTAAAGTCTCCTTATCAGGAATCTCTCCAGCCTTTTTTTTTTTTNGATGTACTTACAGATTAAAAACTTTCCACAGATAAAAAATAAAACCAAACCTTTCTGTCACGTTTTGTTTATATTTTTGCAGATAGAAGGTACAGAGAACTCCAAACCACAAGTGATAATTCAATGGTGACAAGTACATCAAAATGGAAAAGACAAGATGATTTCACAGAGGAAAATTGTAATTTTCTATTTTTAAAAGGGTTTGGGTGTTTTTTTATTGTTTAAGCGAAGATGAGGTGTTGATTTGAAATCTAAAGTAGTAGGAGGTTTAATGATACAGAGATAGAGAACGTTTAGAGATTATATGATTCATCACACCAGCATGGTTGTTTTAAAATAGTTATTTATGTAGCTAGATTGATGGCTACAGATTTTCCACTGTTTCGCTTATTTCACTGTGCAATGTTTTGGCACGCAGGATGTGCATGGCTCTGAGGTCAAATACAATCAACATACAATAGATGCACAGGGATCAGTGTGCTTTCTTTCCAAATTATTATATATTCATAAAAGTTCTCCGGACCTCATAGTAATACAAAAGTCACAGCACCTTCTGTCCTCCTCCATGTTGTGCGTTAGATAGATAGATTGAGAAAATCAAAGAGCCAGTGTCATTTTCCTTACAGATGTCACACATACTCTCTTCTACTGAAAAGGCAGCAGCTATCCTGACGCTACCAGGTGCCAGCAGCATGGAGTTCAATTTGACTAACCACTGGAATTTACCCAGCACTCAAATAGGTCTTGCAGCCCATATTGGGCTCTGCGCTACTGATACCCACATCAGGTGGTTTACACTACTTTGGGTACATCTGTAAGAGAGGCCACAACAACAATATAAGCTTCACAGACCGATGTCCAGATTGTTAATACTACCAACCACTAGCATTTTCTGCAGCCTACTAGGTACCATGAGCGTCAAAATTCGTGTAGAAAACAAGTGCCATGCTACAGATCACTCAGCACGGCCTACAAAACTCCTGTGAGACACAGAAAGCCCTGACAGAAACACAGTCTTTGACTTCATTGATGTTATGGGTGAATGGGAGGGCGAGAGAAACTGCACAGATGTAGAAGATGTCATGCTGCACCAAGTGCTGCTAAAGGAGCTTTGACCTTGTCAGCATATGCATCTGGATCACTGGAAACAAATTGGCCATGTTAGTAACTTATGGTATTTCTATACAAATGACTATTGCGTTTGCTTTCGATCATGCTTTCCCATCTTTGTCAATACTTCATTTCCTATCAAGGTAGGGAAGTCTTTGTCGAAGAGGTAATGAGCTGTAAAGGGTGGAATATATAAATAGAAGCACCTCTGGTCTACATAAATCACTGCAAATTAGTGGTAGTTTCAGGATTCTTGATGTATTGGCCTTTAATCCCAGGAAAAAGAGAAAATGGGTCATCCTTTTCACATTGTTCTGCAGACAGTAAAATATGGTGAAATAACATGAGCTTGTTAGTTTCAGTTGATAATTTTTACCCTTTTCACAACCTATCAAATCAGTCAGCTGAGAAATGCAATGCTAAGGGCATAAGAGAATAATGCAATCAGGGGAAAAATACTGAAAAATATTTTTAGACAGTTCAATACAATGAGAAAAAAAGTCATGGTGTACTGTTGAACAGAAGTTAAAGAAAATATGTCCATACCCATAGGGTGCTAGAAATATATAGCAGAGACACCAAATGTGTATTACGAGTAAATCACATATGGATTGAAATGTTTCTTACAAAAGGAATTTTTCAAAGCTAATTGTCAAACGTCAATTTAAAAATACAGCACACAATATTAAATAAACAATCTAAAGCAGCTGATTTACGCTTCAGGCATATGAGATCAAGAAATTTACTAACTCAGATTTTTTTATTGCTCTAACAACAGAAAGGAGAAATCTGAAGACTAGACTAGGGACTGCTAATCCTGAAGAAAGGATAAAACAGTCAGGTGAAAAAATCTGTCGGTCTTGCTCACAGACAAGGCTCTTAGTGTTTCCCCTCCCTTTAGTACCATGCAGAAATTACCTGAACTTAGAGGCCTATACTAGTCCAGAATTTAAAAACTGAGAGATTGCCCTATTTGTGGTGCTTCCTGCATTCTGGGAAGCAATAAGAAGTCAGCTCAACCAGCAGTGTCAAGCAAAGCAACTCCCAGGCTGCTTTTTGTGGTTTGTTCCCACAGCACCCAACAGATTGGAAGCAGCATCGTGGAACTGAAGAATAATAGCCCCCAGCCTAGATTACAGCATCTTGTGGCTACCTGCAAGATGCTTCTTTTGCTAGCAGCTGGTAGACGAGTTGGCTCAGAGTTGCCCCAGCTGTTCTACAGCTTCTGTACAGCAACCTTATTGGGCTTTTTCCACTGAAGCCTTGCCTACTGTTCTGTATTGTAAAGGGACTGACATCCCACTGTAGCCAGCCAGGAACCGTGCCCAGTGCAGCACTAGGAAGATTGTGGATGTAACGGGTGCCAGGCCTGGTTTCATTCCAAATAAGCAGCATCCAGACTGTGTTGTTTAAATAAAAGAGTGCATGAACTCCTGTATTAGATATTCACATTGTGTTAGCCCAGATCACAGCAATAAGATGTTCAATTACTTCTGGGGAGAACAAAAAGTGTATTAGCATATTTATCATTATACTTTAAAATAAGATTGAACACTCATTAGGCATTCATAAAGGAATGTAAATGAAATGAAATCCTCACAGACAATTTTCAAACACAGGACTTCAACACTGCAACCAAAACCTTTTGCCATGGTGCTCTTTTGAGATTAAATGTACATGTAAATTGGTGTTTTCCCGCTGTCTCTGCAAAAAATCAGTTTTCATAGTAGTTAGTATTTACTTCTCCTTTTGCTCCTGCTACAACCTGTTCATCCCTATAAATCAGATGGCGTAGGTAAGTAGGCTACGTTCTTTTTCTAATCCGCCCAACTGTCTGCAGACTTCGCTAACAGCTTCCTCCCTGGATCAATTCCTGAAAGTATTAGCTATTTAATATAATCAGTATGTTTTCCCCTTTGTGATTTATAATCTATTCAGAATAGCACGGGTTGACTCAAAGAATCATGTTGCTTTTCATGTACTAATTTATAAGTGCCTGTGTTAAGGGGAACAAACTAATTGTGATATTTAAAATTATTGTTTTCAGAAGCTAAATCAGTTCTGAGACTAACATCATGTCTCAATAAAACAGAACAGGCTGTTTGCATGTTTGTCGAATCTATGTTGTTGTTATTTATTATGCATATATTAATAGCTTCATATAGATAGGATGCTTATAAAACAAACACAGATCTAGCTCAGTGTTCTTTTGATGTGAGACATCACAGCAGTCTTAGGCCCTTGGATAACAAGTAACCCAGGCATAGGTTCAACCCTGAGCTTTACGAAAACCAGGAATATTTCCTACTAAATCTATGTTATTATGCTAAATTTACATTGAAACTCCATAGTTTATACCTAGTAAGACTAGCATACTCTTTATATGTGTTGTGATATTCATCAGGAGTTGGGCTGGACATAGGCTGACTAATATCTGAGAAATATTTCACAATTCGGACTTATGTCAGAAAAGAATATCGAAGAAGTAATCCTAGCCTTGTTCTTTAAATGTTTTCCCTATTTCTATGGCGTGATCACTGAAATAGTTACAGTACCACATCTGACAGGAAATTATTTTCCTTTCACTCAATTTGCAGCATGTATGTCAGAAGAGGAGTTGGTTTATCTTCTATGAAGTCAGAAATTAAAACAGCCTTCCATTTGATACATAATATTCACTTAGATTACAACTATGGCTACAGAAAAGTGCAGAAGGTAGTGGTATGCGGGTCAGGGAAGGTGGAAAAGTACCGTACTGGTGTTGCTGCTGTAAAGAATTACCTTACTGTGACACACTTCATTATTCACGCTGATGTTGGTTTGGCACAGGAGAACTGTCAAGTGTGTAAAGCTGCTCCAAAAAGCTGAGGTAAAACATGAGGTGGCTTACATTTATCTAATGAATAATTGTACTTCAGCAGAAAAACAAAAAGTCAATTTTTTTTAGGAAGAAAATAGTCAATGTATTTGCAGCATTACTGTTAGAGAATGTTAATTCATACAGTAGGGCAATTACAAGAGATCCAAGCTGTTAAATGGTAGATGCATGTACTGGACAGGACATTAAAACGATCTGTATCTTCACAAAGAATATGATGCTACAGTAGATTAGATCTTGGAAATATAGCACTTAACATTCTTGGTTTATGAGTACAATGTTTTTTATAGAACTCACAGCAGCGCTTACTACAAGGCTTTGAAATTCCTGATTTTATTATTTCTAAGTATCAGGTAAAATAAAAATCAGGCCTTGCTCTATAGCACAATGCTTAAAAGTTAGTAGCAAGCAGACAAAGGAAATTACCATTCTGATCATACAGTGAACGTTTATTTCAAGTTTGAACCATTAAAATGCAAAAAAGAGACACAATGTTTTTAATTGCTTCAGAAAGTCCAATCAGCAAAAAACATTAAAAGAAGTCTGAAAGTGACAACTCTGAAACAGACTGAAGTGTTAAGATACTGAGCACTAAAGTGTCTAACCATTAGCTGTTTACCACAAGCGAGATGCACAGACTCAGGATAAGCATAAAGATGAGGCACTTCCAAAAAGCTCTGCCAAACCTGGCAAAGAAGCTTGCCACACTCACCAAAAAGAAATATCAAGGACAAGTGCTAAACTGTGCTTCTGAAGGCCTTGGACTACTTTCCCCAATCTGTAAAGAAATGGTTCTGGTTTTTTAAAGGTTAGGGAGTCTGAAACCTCACTTCAAGGTAGTTGCCTACAGCAGCCTTTCTCCCAAAACTCTGCCAGCGTCTTTCCTCCCTGTACCAATAACTCAATGAATGAAGAAAGTCCAGAATGTTGGACATGAGTACAATACTAGATATGCACTAGTTACATTTACCACAAGTTTCCCTTCTGACTTCATCTGCCAACTTCATACCCACTGAGGGAGCAGTTTCCTTCTCCTTCTAATAACTATTTTATCCTTCACTAGCAGAAAGGATGGTCAGGCAATAGTATGTGTTGGGTAAGCTGTTACTTCCATAAACTAGCAAAACAATAATTCATAATAATACTGTAGTGCAGTGGGGCATGGTCCACCAGCATGTCCTGTGTGTAATCCTTCACACCCAAGAAACCTTGACCGGTCTATAACTACAGAGGGTTGAGGAGGCATACCAGAGAATAGAGAAGAATATTTCCCATCCATTAGAAGGATAACATGTATGTTACCCTATCTGACTGGCAGGAAATGGAAGACAACATCCAGGCCAACATCCAGGATCCTTTATAGTGGTCTCTTCTAGGTGTTTTTACAATTCAGCATATGACAATGTCCTCCTTCAACATACTGGGAGTCACCAGCATGGATTTGCCAAAGGCAGATCATGTTTGACCAACCTGATTGTCATCTCTGTAGAAATGACTGGTTCTGTGGATGATGGGGAGGGCAGTGGATGTTGTTTACCTTGACTTTGGCAAGTCTTTGGTGTGGCCTTCCACAGTACATTTATAGAAAAATTGAGGATGAGTTTCACATAAGTAGTCTGCAAAGTGGTTGAAGAACTGGCTAGTAATCAGGGTTTTACCATTGCAGTGGTTTACCATTGGAAGTATAACCAATAGTTAGAATCGGCATTCCTGAGGGGCTGATGTGCAGGCCAGTATTGTTTAATATCTTCATCAAGGACAAAGACCACGGGATGAACTGCACCCTCAGCAAGTTCATGGACGACACTAAACTGGGGAAGTGCTCAATATTCAAGGGGAGGTGGCCAAGGGGGAATTTAGCTGAAGGATCATTATGGAGAAGACAGAGTCAGAGCCTTTCGGATACGCACAACAAAATGACAAGAGTTACGACAAGGGAAACAACAGTTGTAGGTAAGGGAAAAATTCTTCACAATTACGGTGGTTAAGCACTGGAGCAGGTTGCCCAGGGAAGCTGTGGGATCTCCATCCATGCAGGGTTTCAAAACTGGAGTGGACAAGATCCTAAGCAAACTAGTCTACCTGTTAAGTTTGTCTTGTTTGGAGCAGGAGGTTGGACTAGATGGTCTACAAAAGTCTCTTCCATCCTAAATTTTTCTAAGCCTCAGCTCCTACATTCTTCAGATCTGCACGTGTGACAGAAGCTTATGGGCAGGCACAGCTGAATATTTTCCCTGAACTAGGATATTTCATAGAATAAAGTTTGTTTTTTACAAGTTTGATTAAAAAAAAAAAAAAAAAGAGGAAGAAAAAGGACTTTGCACTTTGAAAAGGGCAGGTACCTTTCAAAGAATCTGAGAACTCTCTACAATAATAAAGATTATTATGTCACAGAAATGGAATCCACTTACTTAAAATTCACATATGTGGACATATACTAATTTGTGGGTGGGCAACAGGAGAAAGATATCTGGAGTCCTGTCCTATAAATCTTCTGTATGTATGTAAATAAATTAAAACTATTACATTGTTCTGACACCTCAGACTTCACCCAAGTATTTATACAGGCTAGAAAAGCACCTGATCATTCATGACATTGTTTTGTTAATGGAACCTGGCAGAGTGTAGAAAAGTTTTACTTTCCCACCCATGAATCTAAGAAAGATTTGCGCTTCAACATATCGAAAAGAAAACATGATGTCTAGCATTACTTTGAAAGTACTTCAAGCACTGAAAAAGCTCATGTTAAGAAATTCTCTTACCAGTATCACTTAAAGAAAGATTACTTGGCAGTGCCATGTGAATGATGATTTATACTTCTTATACTAGGCTCATGTCCTAGGACATTGCAGAGCAGTTAGTAATTTTAAGAGGTCTGGTGCAGCCAATGTTTTTACGTGTGAATTTCTGAAGAGCCTGAAAGTAAGAAAATATCAAATAAAGTACAGTTTATGAGTGATCTAAAGGCAAAGTCGCATAAAACTGTTGAGATGTGGGCCAATGATGTTTACTGAATTCCTACTGAAATTCCCATGGTACTTTCAAAACTGTATAAGAATTAAGCTTGCATTACAGTTTCCTTCTCCAGATAAACAGATGTGTATACCTATGCTAGGAAAGAGTTTGAAGTACTCTTATAATTATCTACCTACCTGGAAAAAAAACCCAAACAAACAAAAAAAAAACAAAAAAACAACCCAACCAACCAACCAACCAAAAAAACCACAAAGAAAAAATTACGCTGGTTACCTTTATACCCAACAAGAATATTTAAGGATCTATTCCCAGCGGGAGAAATCCTCTCCAGTCAGCCAGCTGTGAGTTAGTAGGATGGATATATACACAATTGTCCTCAGAGTACCTGCACAGCAGGGCAAAGACCCCAGTGAATTTCCACAAGGGGGCTGAGAAGTGAGGCTGTAAGGCAAGGCACATACGGAATGTCTCCCTAGCCTCACTGTGGGACCAGTGAGCCCTGTGTTCCTTTTCAGCCTGTTCGTAAAATCTGCTCAATATGTACCAATCTTATCAACTAGTCTTAAAGTGCCTCAACTTCTGTCTTCACTGTTATATGACCACAGGTTGGTTCCTCATGCAAATTGGTTCCATTGCTGAGGAGCACACTCTAAACTTCAGTTGAACCTATGGAACAACAATTTGACTATCCATATGTAGGAAGTTTGCACTGGCCTGCAAAGTACTGACCCAGGTTTTATTTGGATGATGCAATATAAAATAAAATAAAATAAAATAAAATAAAATAAAATAAAATAAAATAAAATAAAAATTTAAAAAGCACATACCAAACATTTTGAAGGAAAAGTGAGGGAGCATTGTGCTCCCACAGTAGACAGCCTTCTATTCAAGGCACTTCATTTATTCTGTAGGAGTTCTTCACTATTCCTCTAGATGAACTTCCCTAAATTACTTATAAAGTATATGAAAAGGTCACAGAAATCATCACTATCTCCACCATGCAGGAAATGGCCATGTAGTCCCAATCAAAACTGACAAGCCTTAAGGAGACAAAGCTGTCAGAATTTAACTCTTCTGTTTTACTTGGCCATAAAGTATCAGGGAATTATTTTTCCTCATTTTCTTCCCTCTTTCCAGATACAACCTACTTTTGTAGATTCACACAGATAGAATATGGATAGAACATTTTATTTTTGGGAGTAGCATTAATTCTCACTCTTTCATGAGGTAAACAAAAAAATAACTTACACTATATCTTGTGAGAAAAAAAACAACAAGCTGAAATAGAGAAAGTGGCTAAGTAAATTTAATGTCACCTATTTCAATACAAAATCAATTTGGAAAATAAAGTGGAAGTGTGAACCACAAAAAGAAAATGGGGAATATCTAACATGTAAAAGCTAATGAGTGTTCTAGCTGAGTAGCTGCAGATAGCAGAACAATGTGTTAGAAGTGTTAAATTATCTGGTAGCATAATGAGAACATTTTTAGTTTTTCAAAAGAGGATAATGAACTTGAGTGTCTCAATTTTGTTTGTTTAATGAGACTCCTCACAGGAACCAGAAATGTTCACCCACTCCCTGAAAAACATATTTTCCTTCTAACCTTGATAAAGATGAACTACTTACCTTCAAGAGGTCTAAAATTCAGCTCTGAGTGGCTTCACTTTTTCTGTAACTAATGAGATTTTAGTTGTTATACTATGATTTTATATTTTGCTACATATAGTATTTACAAGCCACGTTTAGCAGGAAAAGATTGTTTAACTTGTGATCTGCAACAGTACTGGTCCAGTTCTACTTCCAGTACTAGCAAACCAGACCGAAGAATAAGACTGCACGGTAGGCAAACAAATCCAGTGTTTACTGAGGAAGTCCAGCAAGGTCAAATGAAGGGGAAGCCAAAGGCATGCGCATTCACACCAGAGGTGTGTGATTTCTTCACAGCAAACTACAAAGACTAATGAATAAAACACCAAAGGAAGAATCAGTTGACATGACAAGGAAAGCAGCTGATAAATAAGAACAGAAAAAGGTGGGATGCCAGCTGTTCTTTTCAGTCATCCTATACAGTAACAAGATGTTGTGTATTAAATGACTAGGTCTTACTTAGTGTATATACATGTATATTAAAACAAACAAACAAACAAAAAAACAAAAAAAACCCAAAGGTTTTCTCATGTTTTTGCAGTACCTGGCTACTTTTCCCGGTGTTTCATATCCCACATTTCCCTAACTGATGTAGAGCAGACTGTTCCAGAATTAACTATATTTTCCATACAATAAATCCAAAGAATCAGATTTGCTGTGTGTGCACAGTAGCATATGTTCATATTGACTCACATATGAACGCTTGTAAATGTTCAGCAGCTTTGACATAAAAAGACAATTTATTTATTTGTTTAAAACAGTTTTCTTAAGTTACCAGACAAAACTTCTTACCAGGAATGTTGGACGGCTATTGTCTTTGTGAGTTTGGAAACTCTCCACACAAGCTTTTCATGCTGTGGGGAAAAAAAAAAAAAAAGCGCAAAATTAGGAGGACTAGCAGAAGGTAGGAGCATTCATGAAACTGATCAAGTACAAGTAGCTCAAAAAAAAGAAAGTATCATGCCTCAAAGAAGATGGCAAGATTTGCAGCAGTTTTCCCAAGGAACACAGTTCCAACTGCAAGTATCGGAAATCAGCTTTTCACAAGCCAGCCTTTGAGGCTTTGCTCCAGAGTTCATCTACTGCATATTTAAGCCATGTTACTGGCAGGGAAGTGGTGGGGGAAGCACATTCTTTGAAGTGTGCTCCCGGTGGTATGCATGAAAGGAAATTCACTCTTCAGAGGACATGTTTAAGATTACCCGTTTGTTGCAATTTTAAACACTGCATGATAACACCCTAGATCTGGAACTGAAGATTTCAGAGTTAGTGGCAGAGACAGTGTGTTTACACAAATGGGCACAGTAGGTGTGATCACCACTGCCCATTCCAAGCAGCCTGAGTATAAACGAGCTCCATGTACAAACTGTATAGCTACACCATACTCAAGCTGTCCTTTTCCAGAGTATATTTGGGATGACAGCTATGAGGACCAGACATGCTGCTTGCTGACTAGCTTGGAGCAAAAGGAGCACAGGCCTGTCTCCTTCTGCCTGTGGAGATGTTTTCTCAGAAGTAATGTCTCTGGACTTGATCGCACTTCTTATTTAGTTTAATGGTTCACTGATCTTAGCGGTGTCAGCTCAGGTCATATCACCACTTTGCTGTGTCCTGTTACCCAGGTGTGTGACTCAGTGGCCTATGTCCCCTACTTTGCCAATGCCAGCAGTCTCAGTATCTTGGTCCAATAGCTGACTCCCTTTTCTCCGCACCATGCCCTCTGCACAGAGTGCCTGTCCTGAGTCGTTCTGCAAGTTCACTGTCCTGAATTCTCTTAAGTCCATCCCTCAGACACACTCCTTTCACAACACCTTAATAACATTGGCCAAACAGGACATACGCCCTAATTAGAATAAAATAACAAACAAACAAACCCCCTTAACTGCATTTTACCAAGCACCATCCCTTGCCAAGTGACCACATAATCTTATTGTTGTTCCTCCTGTCATTCCTCACCACCTTATTACTCAACGATTATTCTATGTCTATAATTAGTTCACACTGCTGCAACAGGAGATACTAACTCAGCTCCTTGGGCCTGTCTGAACACTTCCTGAAATCAGAGGGGTTTTGCAGAGGACAGCAGCCGCTGGTGGGAACTGCTTGGCAAGTCCCTCAGGACAAGGGATCTCTTGTCCTTTCTCTTCAGAAAGACACTTAGCTACCCCTAGAAATCATCAGCACTAGTCACATTCCAAAAGATCTGCTATCATCTTAGGCCATTACCTAATGAGAGCACTAACAACAAATATAGCTTCCTTTTCTCGGTGCAGTTCTCTTGATATCAGTGGAACTGCTTATGTGACCCAGGTGAGCATCATTTACCCGCAATGAGCACCTAAGGCAATAAGGAGTGTCTATTCAATTTAAATTAGGTAATGATTTCACATTCCTTCATCTCTGGGAAGCTTTCATCATAGACAAAGAAAGAGATAGCTTCTTAAAATGAGACCAGTAAGTCAAATTCAGCCAAAATTATGAAACTTCTCTACATTTAGTTATTGCTCTACTCAGAAAATAAGTCAAATCTGTGCTGCAATTTTCTGTGTGGTATCTGAAATACTACAAGGTTTCTTCTAAATTTAACTTAAAACTGCTATAGATTTACTCACCCCTACATAACATTAGGTAGAGTCATTCTACTTTTTCTCTGTGCCTACTATAATCTTGCTTCGTAAGCTTTCTCGAAAGTATGAGATTTAAATGACTTAGAGTTTTATGGTTGTTTTACATCTGTTCACTAGTAGAAAAGATTGGATAACTGATCCCTTCTCTCTAGTGAACTCAGAAAGACTTTAATAAGCATGATTGAAATTACAAATATGAAAATGCTCTTTCTTTAGGCTATCAAGAAAAGAAATAATGAAATTTCTAAAATTCTTTGAAGCGGTAGACAATACACTGATTACATTTTCCTCCATTTTCTAGTTTATTAGAGTCCAAATTTGTTAAAAAACAGTATTTATAAACCTATGCTAATTAACATAATTACAGTTGCAATGTCCGATACTCAGCTTTAGGAAATGGTAGAACAAAGGTTATTCATACGGCATGAATGGTCACATAATTACAGGATCACCCTTTGTTTTTCCAAGACCCTGGTTTCTATAAGTCCACAGCATAAATCCACTGTTTGTGGAAAGAATTTGGGTTAAGTAGAAAATGCCATGTTTTTCTATAGGAACCTGCAATGGGTTTGGTTGTTTGGCTTTTGGGTTTTATTTTTCCCTCCCTCAAAAACAAGGTCACCACCAGCTGCAAGTTCCTCATCCTCCAAGTCCCTACTTTGAGATCCCAGGATCTAGGAGGACCACTGAGCAAGAGGAGTAGTAGTTGATACCACTAAGAGCTCTGAACATTTGAGAAACACTGGAGAAAGAGATCTCAAACTGATAAATACCCTCTGAGGTCCATTTTACTTTTGCAAAATGGAGGTACTAACACTTCTTAGGGACATAATCTGGTGCTAGATTTAGGTTACAGTTGAACTCAATGATCCTAAAGGTCTCTTCCAACCAAAATGATTCTATGATTCCTTATCCAACAGGATTGTTCCACATAGAAGTGTACTACTATCCAGGAAGAATTTGTGAAGCAGGAAGCCTTGCAGAAAAGCCCCTAAATACTAAACAGATTCCCAAGGGCACCTTCAGCACTCCAGGTATGAGTTGGGTGGATATAACATTCAAGAAGGGGAAACAGACTGTGAGTCACAGAGACAATGATGCTACAGACTCTCATTTCGGGTAAGGCCCCTGTTTCATGTTGCTGAGTTGTTACTCTTTTCAGGTAACTGTATTTCCAACTTACACACACCTTCCTGAAATCTGTTTATCTCATAAACTGTCCTTCTGCTTGTCTATTCTAAATGTTTCAGATTATCTGAGCTCTGTATGACAAATTTGTGATATCTGGATACACAGGAAACATTAACACTCCTTCTGTGTGATATGTTTGTTGTTGCTGTCACTTAGGATAGCTAGTATGTGTTTTCTTCCCCCTATTTCTCCAGTTACACTGCATGATGAAAATTTGCATGATGAAAATTTAGCCAGTAACTAGTAAAACCAGGAGACTAAGTCTTCTTCATTTTACATTTTTCACTGAAGAATGGACAGTTACAATGACTTTCTACTGTGCTTCTACATCTGAAACTATCTGCAAAGGGAAACATGAGGCAAAAGAAGCTATCTATTAAGAAGACACTAATTTCACTTCTTATGGATAAATTAGAAGATAGAAATTATTTACATTTTCATTTGTACAGACGATGGGCAACCAAATGAAAGCAGCAACAACAACAACAAAAATCAGAAAAAAAACATGGCAAAATACTTAGAGATAGGAAACTCTTTCCATTGAAAGTAACAGTATAGAACAGGTACAGCATACAAAATTCACAAATCCCCATCACTGCTGAAAGCTTAGATTCAGAAAATCAGTGGTCGCCTCTGAAAAGGCCACCCATATCTTATACACCTCAGACAACAACCATCATATCCCTGGTCATCCACCCCATGTAGTCCCTGACCAACCTAGAGCCTGGCTTCATGGGAACAGGGTGTTTTAGTTGCCATGCCTGTTGTTTAGTCATTAGCCTTCTTCCCTCAGAAGACTTCCAACAAGGATACCAATTAGTGCAAATGACTTGTAATTAGCAGTGATGATTTTTGTAATGTGGATACCTTCTCAGCATGAACAGGAATAAGCCACCAACTCATTTCACATGGTCCATAGGCAGCCATCAGGATGTAAAGATTTGCTGTTAATAGAGGCCCATGTGAGAATGAAACCAGTGACTCAGAGGAGTAATGCATTGTCTTGCAATACTGGTCCCCAGTGCTAGCACCTCTAATCTAACTGGATCATTGTTAATCCTTTGTTTTACTGAGAATGTGAAAGTTTTCTAAATACACACTTGCACATTTAATTTCCTCAGAAATGCAGATTGTGTGTAATAAGCGTGCTGCCTCCTGACACGGCACCTTCTCCATTACATGGAGGGGAATTCCCTCACTCTGTGTTCCTCCTGTTTTCGCCTGTTTCACCCCATTCCCATCTCCTCCTGCTGGCACCCTGCCTGTGTCCACTGCCTTCACTTTCACCCGCTTCAGCACTGCTCTCTCAGATTTCCTGGCAACAGATGTGGAAAGGCTACTAAGTAGGTTCAGGTATCTTCCTTCCATTCCCAACTCTGTTTAGTGTGGAAAGGTTATAATTTTTCTGGGATTTTGAACTTCTCCACTTGACTCAGTCTCTTCGTGTTTTTTGACTCCTTTTGATGTTTTTTTCTTTGGTCACAACCCTTTCTCCCCTCTGTATTTCACCCCTGGTCTGTGCTGGCTGTCTTCTCTGTCATCTCCTGTACCCCCAGAGTAGTCTCTTAACAGCTTTCTTTGATACGAACTCATGAGATAAAACTTGAGTTCACTCCCTGGCTCCAAACCCAGGCAGGAGCTCCCACTTCCTCCTTCTTCTTCCCTTTCACTGACTGATAATGGATCAATTCCTCTGTGGTTTTTATCCACTATTGTTTTCTCCTCCAAAGATCACTCTCTTCTTCCTTTCCCCAACCCTGCTATGACCCGCATCCTGTGGCAAAGGTGGCTGAAAGTGGCCCTGCCCTGCCCTGGGTGTGAGGCTGCAGTGAGACCTGTCCCAGGGCTGTCCCCAGCTCCTCCAGGCCTGCCAGCCACTGCCTCACCAAGCACCTCATCTGGCTGTCTCCTTCATCTCAGCCTCCACTTCCTTCACAAGGCATTTGCTCTTGGGGACTCAAAACGGGTGCCTGTGCCTCCCAGAGATCTCCCCTCCACCAGCCGCCCCAGCCAGCCCTTCTCCATGTTTCCTTCCCAGGGATCCCTCCTCTGAGTCATGGCTTTCCAGCACCTTGCCATTTCTCCTGGTGTTTACAGGCTACCCCACTTTTTCCAGAGCCCCTCTGTAAACTCATACATTCCCACATACCCTCTTGTGCCATGACTCACCTTCCCAAGCTAACCTTCTAATTATTTACAATTAACAAGAAGGAACTGACATGATGTGGAGATGATCAGGTGTGAGGATAAAAAGCTCAGTGTAAATGCTTAGAGAGACAGAAACAACGTCATATATCACTGAATAATCCTGTAATCATTCTGTGTACATTCTCCTTTCCATAACCCTTTCCTGACACTATCACGCCCTGTACCCTGTTACAAGGTATCTAACCTCAGTTATAAGCAGAGACCACCCACTTTCATGTCCATGGGTTCTCAGCACTGACAGAGGTTGGGGTATCTGAAAATCAGGCCAGCTTTTTTCATTTTCTATGTAAAACATCATACACCACTGTTGCAGTCTGTGCTAATACATAATAAAAGGCATTTAAATTATCATGACTTGTCTCGGCCGCCTTGGATTTCCTGTACTAAAAAGTCTAGCCTTTCCTGTTCTATCCACTTATGGTACCTCATGCATTTTTTACTGCAGCTATCCATGACTTAATGTGATGGAAGGCATGAGAAGCTGGCCTTAAGGACGATAAGTAAATTGGCTTTTTTTTTTTCCTTAGAGAATTAAGCTTGCTTTGATGGCATAACCTTGCTACCTTTCTTCCGCTGTTATTGACTATCCTCCCCTGCCACAGCCTACTTTATAATGCACTATACTTCCCTTCTCCTCCCACCAGAACCAGTACTCTTCACCCACTGGAGACAGAATTGCACTACAAAAGCCCTGTCTCTCTCTCTTCTCCAGTGAATGCAAATCCAAAGCCTTAAACCTCCTTTGAAATTTTCAGTGTCACTATTCATAATAAGTAAGAAAAAAAAACCTTATCACCTTAAGTTACAAATTAGAGAGGCTACTTTTAAGAACAGAAAACTCCATATATGTATATTATTTGTAAACTGTCAGAGTTTACCTATTAATTAGATTCTAATGCTTGTATCTGTGAAATCAACATTTGAAACACGAGCAGAGGCAGGTAAGGTCTTCCTGAGTCTGCAATAAGATTGAAAAGGTGACCTCAGAGCTTCTTTTACTCATCTTGTTGACAGTGTTGATGTGGTTATCTAATGTGAAATGCTGTGGTCCACAAAAATACTCAAGATGACCATGTTCTAAATGGGTTGTTTGACTTACAATAGCACTCCGGAATCATCTGTATCTAGGAAGACCTAGTTGTGTGATAGGTTATCAGCCCCAAAGATTTTAAATTCTGGTAAACAACTGAAATGAGCTGATGTTTATTCCTGAGGGTGGGATACTGAGGGGGGAAAAAAGAACAGAAAATCAGAGGGAAGGTAGAAATGAGATCTCCAGGATGGAACAAAAGGATTAGCTGAGTAATAATAGTAGTAAAGCACTAAATATGCTGTGGAACAAGTATCTTAACTTTTTTTTTTTTTTTATTAAAATGGTTGACTTAAATCAAATTTTAATCTGAACTATTTATTCATTCAGTATCCACAGTCAGAACATGAGTATTTATCCAAACTAAGTCTAACAGTTCAGTAGCAAAATTGATCTTGTTCTCTGGTGAGAAGACTACAGAGGCTGTGCTGAAGTCTTTGGGAATGAGGAGGAAGGAAGCATTGTGCATGTCTGGGGCTCTGGGCTGACTACTGGTTCCCTTCACTTTCTTTTGTCCACCTCTGCCTAAGATTCTCAGCATGTGGGAAGACACCTACCCACCCACTCTCAGAGCACAATTGTTTCACCTTCTTTTTTATCTGACTTTGAAACTATCAATGGAAAATAAGCAGTCATTTTCATGATCATTCAAGATAAGCAAGGTAGAGCATAAAGTAATCTTCATTTCTGGCCTGCCACAAAAGGCAGCACTACTATATTCTGGCAAAATGCTGAGGAGTTTGTTCAGTTCTTTCACTCAGAATCCATCATGGCAGCAACTGTAAAGTACCTTATTGCTTTTTAACCACTGTAGAAAAAGTGCTTAGTAACTCTACCTGAGCCAGCTTGGTACCGATAGTGCTTCTGTACAAGGTACTGTTGATTTCATCAAGTCTTTAATGTTCCCATCGTGACAATTTAAGATGTTTCTTCAAATAGTAAGGAGGAAAGAGCAGTAAACGGTCAATCAAAAAGATACTTTACTCCTGTTCAGATCACATCTACATGATGGGGACAACATAAAATGTTTTTTCCTCATGATTTCACAGCAGAGAAAAAGAAAACACAGCAATGGTTTCAAACTTAGCCTAATTCTATACCAGTGACAGAATCTTTCAAATCAATTTTGTTTCCATACAGAAACTAATTTCCATGGATAAATCCCAGAAGCT
Organism: Pampusana beccarii; assembly: GCA_013399365.1. Taxonomy (NCBI): domain Eukaryota; kingdom Metazoa; phylum Chordata; class Aves; order Columbiformes; family Columbidae; genus Pampusana; species Pampusana beccarii. The sequence goes on from VWYH01005951.1 coordinate 153,212, forward strand.
AAATCTTTACATCCTATTATAGTAATTTCCAAACAGTGATGAACAATGATATTAATTTCCAGTACTGTATATTTAAATGGAATTTAACCTCTTAATTTGCATGTATCAGTCTAACATTGTGGCAATTCATACAAAGACATCTCTGCCACTATTGATGTTAAGAAGGCATAAAGTCTATAAAAAGAGAAAAAAATAGTATAAAGAGTATATATAAGAATATAAAAAGAGAAGAAAAAAAGCTATGGTCTATGCCATGCACAATTGTGGTTGATTTCTTAGGTATGCATCTAGCTGGGGGTTCATAATTATCTATAAGAACCTGCAAGTTTGTGTTGGTTTTGGTTTTTGTTGTGTGTGTGTGTGGTTTTTTTGTTGTTGTTTATCTTGGGTTTTTTTTGTTTGTTTTTGGTTTGTTGGGGTTTTGTTGTTGGTGGTGTTGTTTCGTTTTGTTTTGTTTTTTTGAAAATGCACATTTACTTTTAGAATCTGTATAATCAGACAGGAAGTTTGCAGTTATTGATAGGTAGCTGAAGGATCATTCTCCAATCTGACTATATAAAGCTATTTCATTACTTCTGAGAAGTCACTGAAGCTTTTTCTAGTTTCCTAAGTAACCTGGACAATGACAAAAAATTTATTCAATATTGCAGAGCACCATATGACCCAAATATGCAATATCTTCAGAGCACCTTAAATGGATTACAGAATGCCCTAGAACACTTGAGTGACTAGTGGCATCACTGGGTAATATATTACGTTAACATTAAAGCATGACCTATTTGATTTGTTTCCTTGACTTGTTTGCTACTGGCAGGTTAGCTCACTGGGTTGTATGTATATATGCAAAAATATACTTTAAAATTTGATAAAGATGTTTTTTCCTCCACTCATACCTGAGAAACCTATGTGCCAACTTTCACCTAATCCTTTAATCCCCATATTTTCATTCAAGTACATATGCTCCCAAGCTAAACTCTTGTGCTGTGTTTGCTCTTGTTTTCAATAAAAAAGATTAGGATCACTGTCTGACAAGCATAAAATCCAGGCCACAAAACTTTCTGTCAAGAGAAGGTAAGACATCTTTTATATAGAGTAGTGGACAAATACTTTTCTAATAGTAATCTTCCTATATGAAGAATTACAACAGGGTTGTTATGTGATTGGGTAAAGAAGGTCAATTAGTGCAGTACAGTGTCTTATTTAAGTAAGGATCCACCCTGGAAAAGAATTCCAGAACCTTTGTTCCTGATGCAAGTTCTTATATTACAAACTTTAAAGCAGCTTTCCCTCCTTCGACTGAGAGAGTAGGGCAAAGGTACTGTACTTTGAAATGGGTATTTCTCCTTAACCTGATCTAAACAACTCTCTTATTTTTCAACATGAAAATAAAAAGTGAGTTAAGGATTCAGAGCACTAACCAGGAAGATACAGAAGGATTTAGAAAACACCAAGCATCCTGGTACCACACACACACGTCATATACAAATAACTGACTCACTTAACTGTATTTCAGTTAGGTGCATTACAACTGCACACAACCTACTGGCATCCTACAATAGGATTTGGGGCCTTTACATCCACTCTTAAACATCTTGCACTTGAAGTCAGTTTGTTTGCTTACACCAGCCTGAATTTCAGCCGTCAAAAGATGGTTTTGATTCTCAAAGACATTATAGCAGATGAAGTAAATGTTCATACTTTCTCTGGCACCTAGACAAAGAAAGAACAGTTTTTCTGTTGAAGTAGCTAAGTACTTTAGATCAAGTAATTTTTTGTGTTTCAAAAGCACACAAACTGTATGCTTACTGGTGTAATACACAGTAAGGGAAAAGGGCTCAATAGTGGCTCTATGTGTGCAGCAGAATTAGGTAAGTCATGGCCTCCCAGGAATAAAATCAATCATCATTCCTTGACAAAAGTAGACAGCTGAGAAGCTGAATTCTGCTCACCATACCAAGTACATATTTTACTTCACTGAACTGCCTAGAGTTACATTAATGAATCCTTCTGAAGAACTCAATGAGGTCTTCCTGTCTAGACTTGAGAAGTAAATAAATATTACCTAATGCATGGTTTCAATACAAGGAAAACAATCACATTTATACATGCTTGCTGCAAGATGAAGCAAGCCAGTACTCCACTGCTCACTATTTTGGGTTGACATCTGTACTTCGTTTAGTCTGTACTTTATTACATTGACTGCCTGTTCCTTGCATTCAGCTGTTGGCAATTGGGGTCTGTCTTTCAGAACAGATTTCAGTTATACAAAGATTAATCCAAATATAAGTGATTAACTACTGCTTGCTGCTGCATCAGAACAGTTGCTTGAAGACTGCTATGTGTTTCTATACAGCCAGGTGCTACGTAATATCTAGAGCCCAGCCCACAAGATGTCCCCACCCTGCACTGGGTCGTGAGTCCTCAAAAATCCCATGTATTTGCATGGTTTAACTGACACGTGACACTGCCTTCAGTTTAGGGAAGCAGTTGCTCCAGTAAGTGTACATATATTAGCAGTAAGACTGTACCAAGCGGCAGGCCAGCCCTATGCTGTCCTCAGCTGTTTTGAGCTACTTTACAAAGAACTTACGGAACAGCCTGAGTGGTAGTTGGTCTTGGTAACTCTCGTGGTTGTCTAATGTGACTAAGTTGGCAGAGGAAACCCAAAGTTGATACAAAGTCAGCCTTTAATCTTCTCACCATTCTGTTTTACTTTTATGGGTTTACCATTTAACTAAGGCCAGAACAATGCACACAATAAAGTACAATCTACCACTGAGGTGTCAGGGTACTTCAGTCCTTTGGTGGTCAAGAGCAATGCTTCCACAGCAAGTGAGAGGAGGAAGCTATACAACTCATTATCATAGCTACTGTCCACCAAGTATCATCCAGAAGTAAGGAATTCCTTTCAGAAGTATCAGTTCTGGTAGTATCTTGAAGAGATCCATACTTCCATTTTTAGGCCCTAGGAGAGTAACCAAGTGTTAAGGCCTACATCCTTACTCCGCCAGCTCCATCAGCAGTTGCTTGAATCAGCAGCACTGTGTTGGTGCTTATGATTGTGCACATTCAAACAAACTGCTCAGTATTAGAGCACGTCATTCATATCCTGAGCTGTAGAAGACTTTTTTTAAAAAGGGCATAAGGAAAGCAGACCTCAACTTTTTTCATAATGCAACACACAGCACATGAAGTTGTATTGTAAAGAACGGAGAACGATGCTTCAGATTTCTGTTCTCTTTATTGCCAACAGATTTATATTTAAAATGTCAAGTCAGAAAAAAAAAGTTGTATAATAAATACTTGACTTTAGGCTGTAATAAATAAAAAAAATTATTAACAAAGAATGCACTTTGCCAGCCACGAGTGTGGGCATTTTTGAAAAATAAGGAAAAAGAAAAAAAAAAAAAAAGACTATGGCCATAGTTCACAGTTAAGCAGCCAAAGGCTGCTTAGTACAATTATCCCCAACAATGTAGTTCTCCCTTCCCTCCCTTTCCAGATGCATATTCACAGTTTAACTCCATCAGAAATGCTCTTACAGAGCAAGCAGTCACACTCTGCTCAGAGTTCAAGTCAAAAATATCTTTAACACATACATGAAGCAAGGAAAACTATGGTCCGAAGAACTCCTTGTCACACCATTTTAATCCAACAGTAGGTTTAGGCTTCCGTCTAATAGATGTGTGCCCAGCACACTAGGACAGTCAAGTTTTCGTACCACCACACATCCATCATCAACATACTAGTTGCTCCATCATCTCCACTGCAGATTTCACAGTGAACAAGAAGGTCCATTTGGTTTAATGAAGTCAGTCCCTTCAGTTACATCGCTGCAGCAGCATGTTCAAAGCATATTCCATTCTGTGTTTTAGTTCCAACGAGCATCCAGAAACCAGAAGAGTTGTCAGACGAAACGTTGTGGATATCCTTTCTTCATTGATGTAGGTAAGGAGATATTCCTCACTCTGATTGCAAATGATGATTTTCGTGTGATCATGATAGAAGTTCACCTGTAAAAGAGAAGCAAGTTCCTGTTTTTATACTTTCTCTTCTCTCTTTCTGGCACTTATCTAGTTTTATTGTATTTAAGTATTTTAGAAACGTTTTCTCCAGTGATTCTACTAAACTTACTTGAAACGTGCCATCATTGAAGAGCATCATTAATGCTTTATCAGATTTAAGCCACTGTAAAAGGTAAAGCCTGGGCCTGCGTATATCTGTTAGGCTGGGCAAATCTCCTCCCTAGGAAAGCAAACAGACTACGTTAAGCACTCAGTTCACAGGTAGTGTATTTTTAGAGCTCAAGATTCAGAAGGTGCTGAACTTACATCCATGAGGTTCTCTTCCATGTAGTGTGAGAAATACTTCAGTACAGTTACTTGGCTAATGAACTGTTCTGGAGCCTCTGCGGCTGCGAAGACAGAGCACTGGCCCAGCTCAGCATAGTAGTGGACAGTCCTGTAAGAAAAGCAAGGAAGTTAAAGATAAAAGTATTTCATGTTTAAACTGCCGTAGTGAGTTGTCAGTTTTATAATCATTCTTACTTTTTGTCTGGTAGAAGGCTCATATGTGCCCCATTGTTGAAAAGGACACCAACAGTGTGATCTGACAGCTGATATCCAAAGCCATACTTGTTAGAATAGTCCACCCATTTTGTAACCCACTGGAAGGATGCTGTCAGCTGTTCTTTGGGAATGCTGTCTGCTTCTGGCATGTTCTCCAGGCATCCTCGCAATACCCTTGCAACCGTATCGGCAACACTTCCCATGGTACTGTCTTCCAGACCTGAAAAAAGAAGGATTATTAGACTGACATGAGCATACAAAGAGAAGACTTCAATCCTAAACCTTTCAGTTATCTAGACTGCAATTTTAAGCTTAGCCTTTATGGCTTTTCAGCTTTAATTCTTCCAAAATATTGGCTGTAAAATTTAGAGCATCAAAAATAGAGTGTTGGGAGGAAAGCAGCTGTTTGTTTCAAGCTTCTAAGTCTGGGACATAAAGAAAGTAAAGGTGAGATTTAGAGATTAAGTCTTGCTGCACTTACATTCACTGCTGCTGCTGCAGCTTCCCAAAGTTCCTCTGACTATCATGCGAATAGAGTCTCCAATCTGCTTAGTTTCTGGTAATGCTCCCGGCTTCGCTACTGTTGTGGTAAGAGGCTGGATCTCCTAGAAGACATGTCAGACATGTAAACATCAAACATAGCACAAGCCAAGGCTTATACACAAGTTTTGCATGGCTCTTTTGTCTCACAACAAATGATAAATTCTAGGGAAACCGGTATTAATGTTTCCAGCAAGTACAAAGAGATGCTGTTAGACTGAGCTTAAAGAAGTACACCAGGTCTTTCCATTCTTTAGATCCTCAGTTTGCATCTTACGTGCTATTAATCAGTCCTGTACTCTCCTGCCCTAGCAAGAGAACAGCTGTGTGCAGGTCTAAACACCAAATGCTAGGAGTTAGATCTCAGCAATTTATTCTTTAAGAAGTCCTAGTTAATCATGAACTGAAGCCCTGTATTTGCAGTATTGGGAAAGAGCACCTGGCAGACCAGACAAGTTACCACATAGGTGGCAATGGAGTCTAGGCAGATACTATAATTAGTCAAAAGCCAAAATTGATAGTCTCCCTACAAAGGCTACCATACCTTGGTGAAGCTTTGTTAAGCCCTCTTAAAGCAACTCTGCTAATCATTTAAGCTTGATTATGCTGTGTACAGCCCTAGCTTCGATATCCAAGGCAAATATAATTTAATTATAGCTACTCCACCCAACTGTGATTGGATTTGAATTGAAGTGCACTCGCATTTACCTCATCTGTTCTGTGTTTCTGGGGCTGCTGAGTTATCGATGCCTTCTTTAAATCATGCCTGAGCTTGTGGATTTCTTCATCTTCTTTAGCTAGTCTGTCTGTAATAAGGGAAAAAAATATATAATGCTGCATCTGGAAGTGCTGTTCAATTACAAAAAGCCTAACAAGTTAGCTGCAGAAAGTACATTGCCTCCCTCCCATAGCTTCCTCTAAACCTGATAGTCTTCCAGAAGAGAGGTGCAATTATACACAAATCACCAAGAGACCATACTTTAATAGACATCACAGAATAACAGGTAGCAAATACAGACTTCCAGTATGCCATAAGAAGCATTTACTTATATAAATTCGCTTAAATTGCAGGCTACCATCTATGCTTGGTGATAAAGAGATCAAAACTAACCCAGGGAAGGTCTGAGACATAAATTCAAGTGCTCTGTAGCTATCTTATAGCTGTACATGACTAGTATGACATTGATGGCATAGAGACAAGTTTCATGCATAGCTACAATCCACTTACTGTGTGTGTCGAAGTATCTGGCTTTATCCTTTTTACCACCAAAGAGAGCAGCAGCTGCTTTTTTGAAGAAACTTTTAGCAGGACTTGACAAATGGAAATCAGGAACAGTGTGACAACAGCTGGCAGGAAGTCTATCAGGTGTAAAGCCCTGTGGAAATGAGATTAAAAAAAACTTTTAGATCACAGAGTGCATTTTTAGGTTGGATATATTTTCCAGTCAGAACACGAGACAGTACAAACCTGTAAGAAAAATTCATGCCGAATTATTTCATCTAAACTGGGCCGATCTTCAGGATTTTTTGACAACATGCTAGCTATTAAGTGTTTTGCAGGTGCCAAGAGAGATGAAGGCAGGCTGTATCTTGCTTCCCTTATACATCTGTATGTTTCTTTAAGATTTGTGGTCTCAAATGGGGGTCTTCCCAACAGCATTGTATACCTGTTTAAAAGCAAAGGAAACCAATATTATTTATTTCACACAGCCACAATACTTATCTAGAACTACTGAAAAGGCTTTGTCTGCCTCCTAAGACTAAGGAGAATATCTGCACTTGGGCTATACCTGTTTGAAGGGTTGCAAACTGATGCAGTACTGCGCCCCCTTGGAACTCTTAAAAGCCTAAGCCGGTGACAGAAATATGTAATTTCAAAGGCAGTGAAGTACTTACATTACACAGCCTAAGGCCCAGATGTCAGATTCACAGCCGTGCCCTTGTTTGTTGAGGACTTCTGGAGAAAGGTAATTTGGTGTGCCACATATTGTTCTGCAAATCAAAGAGGCCACAGAGCTGGTTAGTATTTCAGATAAAAAGAGGAGAGAAGCTAATTTTCATAGGGCAGGTTTTCATCTCAAGTTTGGACAAGAACTTAGAGACTCCTAAGGAGGAGCTGTATGAATGTTAATCGTGTAGACTTATTTCATGGTGTCTTCATGATATGGGAACATCGGACTTGTGTCTGCTCTATTTGTCTGCCTCTTACTCAAATACTCAGAGGAAGGTAAAAGGCAAAGCACAGCAGCTTGTTTTCTAGAAGGGGAAATCTTGAGCTCAAGAAGCAATTAGCTTCTGCTACAGAACAGGATTTCTCATTTCTAAATTAATTTTGTTTCATTTACCAATAGACATTTTTTTTTTAATGCTCCTACCTCCTCCTGTGCTCCAGTGGTTCCAGCCTCGCTGCCAAGCCAAAGTCACCCAGTTTTAGTTCCATATTCTCATTAATGAAGAAGTTACCTAGCAGACAGAGAAATTCCAGTTAGTCCTTTTCTTTCAAGGTAGGAATGCACTTGCCACAGGTGATGAGTCATACTTTGTTCAAAGCCAGAAGCTGGCCAAGATTTTTTTTTTTTTTTTTTTTTTTTTTTTTTTTTTTTTTTTTTTTTTTTTTTTTTTTTTTTTTTTTTTTTTTTTTTTTTGAGTAGGAATGCTTAATGGCATCCCTTAAGCACTCCAAGTTTCCACTGTAAAGACAGACTGAGCTGATTCTATTAATTAAGCTATCAGCATGCAAGTGTGAAGTGTTACAACGCTGGCAGGGCTGGAGGAGCGTCAGCAAGCTACAGAACTTACCTAGTTTGAGATCCCTGTGCAAGATTTCCTGTTCATGAAGATACTTTAGCCCTGACACAATTTGCCTGAGGTAGTATCGTACTTCTGGTTCTGTCAATACCTTCCTCGCTTTTAGGATGTGAGCCATTGACTGCAGAGGAAAAACAAAGGCAGAAATACCCATGAGCATTCACGCATAGGATTCACCTTAAGCAAATCAATGCAAGGAGAAATGACAACTAAAGAAGCCACAAAAAATACCTTTTACACATCACACATTTAAATTACTTGCAGATTCCAGGTAAGTAAATACTGGATTTCTCCCAGTTGATGCTCACCCTTCTACTGCAGTACTCCAGAAGAATGTAAATATTCTCTCTGTCTTCAAAGTAGTGGTAAAACTGCACAACATGTCTGTGATTAAGCTGTCTGTGCAGCTCAATCTCTTTATCAATCTGAAGAGACAAAAGGAGGAGGAAAAAAAAAAGTGCTGTTAGCCTTGTGTCCACAAGGTTGAGCAGATAGCTCTATCAGAACCATTTTGGTAAAATGGCTGGGCAATCCAGCACACAAAGAGAATCTGAGGAGAAAAAAAAAAAGTCATTCATGCACACACACCTTTTCCCTTTGATGAGGTTTTGCTACTCTGCTGTGAGGAATGATTTTTGCAGCATAGACTTTATTTGTTGTCAAATCTGTCATCTCATAACACTTGGCGAATCCACCCTAGAGAGACACACGAGAAAAAAGCAATTATAGCAGGTATGAAAGAAGTCCCACACTTAGTCATTCACCAGCTCATGTATTAGTCAAGGAGCGCAACTTCCTTCGCACAGAACCATTTGGTAAAAGACAGGTCTGAGGTGCATCGCGTATCTAAAGCGCGTTGCAGCTCATTCCCCACCCTGCATGCAACATCAAAGTCATTTTCGTAGGCTTTCCCGAGCCGAAGGCGCGATCCTAGTTGTATTTAGACGCAGATACGAGTCGGGAGATAGGAACAGTGCTCGGACCCACTGCGTCTGGATCGGGGCGGCCCAGGGGCAAACTGGACTCCGGACAGGTCGGGGGACAGGAAGGTGGGCGGCAATGCGGCGCACTCCAGCATCTCTCTGGGTAAAGCGGCCTCGCAGAGACAGCGCTCGCCGCACACAGCCCGCACCGCCGCTCCGCACCGCGCTCCGCCGAGCAGGGCAGGCGGCCCGCGGCACACGGGCTACCGCCCCGGGAGGGCAGGGGTCCCGCCACGACTATTACCTTTCCGAGCACCTTGCCGCGGCAGTAGCGCTTCCCCGTCGTGGGGTCGGTTATAATCCGGGAGACCTCGGCGGCGGGATGGGCGTGCTGGTGCGGCTGCTCCTCCACCTTCTTCCTCCGCGACTCACCGCCGGCTGCTTTGCCCAGAGCTGCCTCGCAGCCCTTGGCGCTGCCGCCGCCCGGCGGGTACGCGATCGTCCGCAGCAGCTCCATTACGGCGCCTCGCCTGCTCCGTCCGTCCTGCCTGCCGCCCTTCCTCACCCTCCCACCCCGCCGCCGACGCGCTCCCAACACCGAGCAGCGCCCCGGATCGCCGCTTATATGGCGGGCGGTGGCTCCGCCCCGGCGCTGCGGGACGGNGGGCGGCCCGAAGGGAGCAGGGCCGGGTGGGGGGGGCTTGCTCGGCCGTGCCGGGCGGTGTGGCCGCTGAGAGGCTGGAGCAGTTTGGCGGGATGGGAAGCAAACCCCGCCGGAGTCCTGGGGCAGGCGGGGGAACTGGGGAACGTCAGCACAAGGCGTATTTTGCTGACTTGGCTGTTCGTGCTTGTGGGGCAGGAGGAGTTTCTGGTGGGCAATCAGTGCTGTGGCCTGTATGAGCTGCACCCTCACATGTGTCAGTTGCTGCACATGAGGAAAGGAAGGAATTTTTCTCACCTGTGCATGAGCTGCTCCACTACAGCAGAGAGCCAGGGGCTGGTTTTTATCTCAGCGTGAGGCTGTGGCCCATGGACTTGCTCAGACACTGCAAGTCATTGAGATGCATGCCCCACTGCCAAGGAGCTACCCTGTCCCTCCTTTGAGGGACAACCTGTGACTAGTGACACCCCCAGAGCTGTCTGACAACAGCCAGCTCTAAAATCTTATTTTCACAAGCAGATACATTTCCCTAAACATCTCAAATGCACATAAATCAGTTTTTAAGATTGTAGTCCAGGACCTTGGGTCTAGATGTTTCGACTACATATTGTTTAAGAGTGAAGTGTGTGTATGGGAGAAAAGTTTTGAAATGTGAAATAGTTTTGCATTTCTCTCATTCTGAAGACGTAAAAATGCTAAAGTTCATTACTTCCATAATTTGTTACACATTTCTGATGTTTTACTTGCTTGTTGGCACACACTAAGAATATTTCGGCCTGCTTTTGTTGCTGGTAAAAATCAAAGTCTGGTTGATTTAATACAAATTACTCTTAGGTCACGTAACTACAAATTATTGGTGTCAGTTTCTGAACATATTTCAGACCTTAAATTAACAGCAAAGTATATTTATATTACAGTGTCAACATCAGGATGCATGCTTTATAAGAACACCCTCTAAAACAGGAAAAGTGAAGAATACAGATATTTAAGTTTCTCTACAGAGGTATTGCATTATGCAGGTAACACTGCTCAGCTGTCAAATATATTGGATTGCGTAGACTCTATGCATCTGCCATTTTTTACCGGACATGCACTCCTGCATGCAGGTGTCTTACTTCCTACCTGACTCTGCAAAGTCTAGTCAAGTCATGTTAGTATTAGTAGTGATTAACCATAGGGATGGAGGTAAAAACAACAAGAGCAAAAAGTTGGGATATACAGACTGCACTCAGTCCTGTGGCCACTCACCCCTTAGCCTTACAAGTGTTGGCTTCCTGGGCAAATATTGTTTCCCTCACACAATTTAACTTTTTCCAAGTGGGTATCAGTTATTGCAAAATAAGTTACTTAATGTAAACATAATTCTTGATGCTTTGTTTTCTGTCAGTAAATTGCTTTGGTCTGCTGTGCCGAAAGGGGGAAATTAGGCAGTATAGACATACAAGTTTTCCCTCCACTGGAAATAAGTGGTACTGCACATAGTAAAAAGCAAATTTAAGAACAACAGGCTGTGTTTGGTAATGTTTTAGGAGAGATTGTTAAGCTTGACTTCAAGAGAACAAAAGCACATGGTTAAACCTGAATATACAAAGTGTTCTGCTAAGCAAAACTAGGACTATTTATTCTCACATACAAAGTCTTTAAGCTGTGTTCCCTCTGAGTTACAAAAGGCCATGAGGCTGCTGGGCTGCCCCATGCAGCCTGTTCAGTTTCTCTGAGATTGCTTCTCTCGCTTTGGCAGAGGTATCATTTACCTAATGCTCATCTAAAGGTGCCCAGTTTACCATACTGTTCATTGCGAGATTTTACAAAGGAAAAGCTGTTGCAAGACATCATTCTTAACCCTGAGAAGAAATGCGTTTCTACCCTTTCTACCTCTGAATTTACTCCTTCGTCTTCCCTCTTCTCCAGTCTTTCCATTGTCTTGCAAGTTCTGTCCTGCCTCCTAAGTCCAAAGATGCACATGTCATCAGGTAACTTTAGCTGTAGGTACTAAGTTGAATAATTCAGTGCTCCAGCTGCCTCTAAAAGCTCATATGGTGGCACATACATTTCTTACACTTACATTACTTACATTTCTTAGCTTCCATGAAGAGCTACTGGATATTGGGCAATTAATATATTTCACTTTTTCCCTCTAAATCTGTTTTTGGAAAAAAATAACATTAATGCAAAGGCTTGAAACTGACCCTTTCATATCTTGCAACAGGAAAGCCATCCTAGCCAGTGCTCTGTAATCTCCCACTTTTTCTTCCAAATTACATCAGCTGAGTGCTCAAGTGTACCTGCAGCCAGCATGAGAGGCTCGTTTGCAAGCTAGCTAAGATAGCAGCAGCCTTGTCAGATTGGTATGCAGCACTGCAGTTACCCTGCCAAGAAACAGGGCAAGTGTAGCTCAAACTCAGGCTTCAGGCATGCCTTCTTGTCTCTGGCTCCAGAAAAAATAAAATAAAATAAATTCCTTATCCCTACATCTTTATTCTGACACAAGTGTACTGCTTTTTCATAAAAGCCTGATTATCCAGGATCTGGGAAGCCTGAGTGTGCATAAATCCCTGGGTCAGATGAGGATTGGGAATTTGACAGTCATAAGTGGCCTAATTACAGGCTTGTGGGAAGAAAGCCTTGGCAGGAACTACTTGTTCTTACCCTAGCATTGGGGAAAAAGAGGTGTTTGAAGACTTAAATTTCCAGAAAGAAGTGCAGTAAATCCTGGATTTCCAACTCCCTGCATATTACAGAGGCTTGGCACTGTGTTCAGGGCCATGAATTTGCCATGGCAACCAAGTCCTTATGTGAAATCAGTACCAACATCATCAACCTGGCCTCCAGACTGTCTCACATCTGAACTTCCTTCCTGCAGTGCCACCAATACACATTTCCATCACTGGTATCCCAGTCTGAGCCAATTCACTGTGCTCCTACAGTCACACACACCCATAGCCGTGCAGTCCATAGTGGGCTCAGGTGGCAGCCCACGCTGGTTTGGCAGGCAGTGCTGGACTTCGGCTCATCTGGCCTCATCACTTGCTTTCTGCTGCGAGAGCGCCTCTCTCCTGCTTCAGGTTTGCAGTCGGCAGGACCCGTCTTTTCCACATAGCCAGTCACGGAGTGCCCTCAGCTGCTGGAATGGAGTTATGACAGTTTGTCCCGAAAAGAAGCGTATTCTCCTTAAAGAGGCGAGGGGAAACTAATGAGCCCCATGAACAGCATAATCGCTGGAATACGTACCAACATATAAAAGTGGTAAAAAACACGCGGCATATTTCTAGAATATCACCCTATTGAAAATGTGTTATTAAAATTGTGTATTTTACACAAAATCCTTCACAATCCTTTGTGACTTGTCAAGGGGGAGAGTAGTTAAGGTCTGGAGAAACTATTGCTAGCCTTACTGTATTTTAGTGATTGACTAAGTCTCATTTCTCCTCTTTGCTTCTTTCCTAGCTCATTCTCCTCATTTCATTCTTATAGTTTAGCCTTTTCTACAGCACCAGCTTCATAGCAGCCTTTTCCCGTCACCCCATATGGGTCTGTACATACTCTTCTTTTGTGTTCCATGCTTTCTGTATTCTCCAAGGCACTTGCTGTTGTGCTTCCAGTAAAGTTATCTTTTCACAGCCTGTAGGGCATCTGTCATAGACAGTCTCACCAAATAAAGTATAAAACAGATAAAAGCTGAACCAGATACAGAACTAAACATTTGCTCTGACGCTGCTATGCAGTTTTGGTGTGCCACCTCTGTGCGGGATTTTATTGTCACAGATCATCCTCACACACAGGTGTGATACCATTTGTCCTTCTTAAGTCACTGCAGAGCTAGTGCAAAGTACTTTTTTTTCTGCTATAAGTCATGTATTTCCACTTTCTTTGTTTGAAGCTTGGCAAAGTTTCCAAAGACCTGAATTCTTTTGCAGCTTCATTTGAAGTGATCTGCTAATTAAAAAGCAGGCAGACTACCAAGAGCTTAAGGCAATCATATGTTTTCCCAGAAAAACCTCCAGAAAACAAGGTGCTCAGCCCAGTGGTCACATTGGTTGTGCCAGTTTTTGGTTCCTTTTGGAGTGATGCCAAGGTCAGTTCCCACCTTGCCAGTTTGGCATGGGTTCCCTGGGGCTGGCAGGAAGGCAGGGCTGCAGTTGTGGTGGTTATAGGCTCCTGTGTTAGGTCCCCAAAGACACAAAATTCTTTTTATTTCCTGAGTACCTACATGGTTAGGGTGGATGGCTGTCCCTAAAAGGTGTTCCCTCAGTGCAAAGATCAAGTATGGGAAACAAGATCATTCCTGTTGTTAGGGAATAGACTGCCTTAGCTTATTGAATTATTTGGTATACTGCTTCTTATAGAACTTGTTTAGAAACTGCTTATATAGAATTTGCTTGAGATAAGTAAGTCTGCTTAGCATAACTTCTGCAAGCTGGGAATCTTTGAACTTTCTGCTTTGGTAAGTAAAAAAGGCCACAGAGTCTTCAAGCTAGAAGATAAGGGGAGCTATGTCTTTGGAGATAAGTAAAGAAACAGAACTGCACCTAACAGAAGACGAAACAGAGGAATGTTTCATCTGTTAGTGAGAACTTCTTTTCTCCAGCTGCCAGTGTAAAATAGCAAATGGAGGTCAGAGATTTAGTTGACAGCAAGCCTGATAAAAATGAAGAGATCCAATGAAGAACGGCAAGACCCCAAACTCTGATCTTGCTATTGGCCTCGACTGATGCACAGGGGGTGGGGACTTGGATTGTGGAGGTATAATTGTCCAAGATTTTTCTGCCGAGGGTCCCTCTTCAGGAGGCACACAACTCCAGCTGCCCTACACTGTACCTTGCAAATGAATTATTTCTTTTAGAAGAATTTCTGGAAACCATGCTTGAGTCTCTGTTACAGGAAACCTGGGGAAAAGTAACTTATCTAACACAATCAGGCTTCAGTGTCAAGTGAAGACAGTGTCAAAAAGACTCAGCTTTCTCTTATTCCTCACTACTCTCACACTCCGTCCCTGTGCTGCTTGGGTTGAATGATGTCTCACAGCTTGACTTCAGGCACTAGCCCCTGCCCTCAGGAAGAGCAGTTACACCTTCATACAGCCTTCTTCTAAGAGTGAAGTCAGACCACAGCTTTGCACATTGTGGTATTATTTTCATTTTGTTTTTTTTCACAGCTTGACTTGTTTTTCTTGCACATAGCAGACCAAAGCAAAGGTTATACTAACCTCAAAGTTAACAGTACTGTGAAAGTAAAGGCTCCAAAGCCTTTGTCTTTACCTCCAAGGTTGATGAAAATTGCTATTTTAAACTTTGCAAGGGTAATAGCTGAGCATGTGTTTACACAGACAATACTGTCAGATACGTTGTTTCCTTCAATGCAATTCTCTATGGCCTCTATCTGCCCCCCTTGCAACGCACTGGGGGAACCCGAGACTGCCAACTTTATTATCGATCCGTAAGAAACAGTTTAACCTAACAGTCATAAACACATGCAAATACTCATGCAGTGTCCTATAGGAGTCACAACAACTCTTTCTCTGCCTTCAATGTGAACACTCCAAAGTGCTCATTTAGCCAAAGGGTGTCCACAAGAAGGATCAAAGATCTGTGTGATGGTAAAGCATCATTCCCAGCATTAGAGACACTTGGCTTCAAACCTGAGGAACAATCTTGAGTAGTGTTTTGTGCCCTAGAAGAACTGTCTAGGTTTTGGCAGTTTTTTGGTAGCACTTCTCAATGCCCAAGTATCTTAAACATAAACCCTCTTTGTTAAAGGAAATAATGCCAAAGGGTAGTCGAAATCCTCTAAACAGAACAAAGAACTCACTACTTCAGTCAGCATTTTCCCTTCCTGCTCTGCGTTCTCCTTTCCAATTTCAGTCTTCAGCTACTTCAGGACACAGGACAGGAGTCAATTTCCTACCAATTCCATTAAGTAGTTATTTTCTTTCTATGGGTAGCAAAGCGGTTTCCTGAATCCACAGAGCAGAAGTCAGGGTTACCAGTGTTCAGATAACACAGACAACACAGGAACAGAGTTATGAGATATACAGGGTAAGAGCCCATGTCACAGGTTATCTGTCTCCATTACACTACTTTCTGTCAGAACAACTGTATCTGTTTTTCATGCATATGTTGACAGTCACTAGACATGTATAGGCCTCTTCTGACTATATGTTATAAACACGAAGCAAAGGAGAATAAATATTTAGGAGACTGAAAACATTTGTTGCTTTGTTCTCTGTGATTAACTATGCTTGTAGAACCACAGCTACAAAGAAATAAATGTTCTGGCAGACAAGAGAATAAGTCATTACTCCCAATCCTCAACACTTGCATATAATGTTCAAACTCACCAGGACAGTAACACACGTCTTGATGCGTGTCCTAGGTGTATAGTAACTCTGGGAAGTTAGAGCTGAAGGTAGAAGAGTTGATGGTCTACAGATAACTGAGTTAACTGAGTAATTAGATACAAGCTAGTGCTTCTTTTCAGCACTGCAGGTACTACAGAGGCTCTTTGCTACCAAAGCAAGATGTGCCAGAAGCAATCCTGAGCAGAGCAGGAGAGATAGCCTGCTCAGGAAGGAGAAGTGGGCTGACAGCATCAGAGCCAAGTGAAGCAACGACATAATCTGTGAAAGAAGGGTATCCTGTGCTCTTTTGCCCACTGCGATTAGATTAAACCCAGTTAACATTTGTTGCCTTTCCTAGAATTCTTCTTTCCACCACTCTAATATCAAAACAACAGACTTAAACAAAAACATGTGGAAAGGGCAGTTAGCACCATATGTTACCATCAGAGTCGTTTATCAGACGTGATGTGACAGAGGCACGTGTGCACAGATTCTGGGTAAAGTTTTTGAGAATCACATTTTCAATAAGCTGTGTTCTCTCTTGCATACATTAGACGTTTTTCTAAGTGTCTCTTACCTTCATTTTGTTTTTACATAGATCAATACAGCTTTTCCAGGTAAGAGTACTTTCTGTATTTATGTAAATATTTAAAAGTGACTGGCACTACATTTAGCTTATTGGAGTTACACTTGTTGAAGCATGCAATCAGAACAGCTAAAATGGCCTCTAATGAAAGTTAAGATATCTAGGAAATAGAAAAATATAAAATCTGGTCTGCTGGCCTCTTTAAGTATAGAAATGAGAGCAGGTGGTGGTTAAGACAGAATGGTTAAAAGAAAAGATGAACAAAAAGCGTGCCCTATATAGCTAGGTATGAAAGCGAAAATCCCCACTAGATTTTTTTTCTAGCAACTCAATATGATCTTTTTGTTCTAGAATCCTTTTCTGATTGAAGCTATCATTAGTATCAGCCACCCAGGGAAGGTAGGTCGGCCAGTGCAGCCCGTTCTGCTTCCTGAGCTCAGCTGTGTGCTCCGTCAATGGCCAAAGACCTTGGGCAGTTATTTTACATCTGCTTTTTTTAACTAGAAAAAACAGTACCTTGAATAAAGCTTCTCATCTGTATGAAGAAAAAACCCAGGGGAAGGCATTTGACAAGTGCAAAGCCAGAACAATGACTGAAAACCTGCTGGCAAAATGATTAAATCCACTAGACGGAAGGATAAATATTGCCCTCTGAACATGGAGAATCTGTCCAGGTGCAGTCACTGACCCCACAGACTGGACACACTCTAGGGAGTAAAACATATGCATGCCTCTCAGCATCATAGCAGATGCTTTTCCACACACCTGCATTAAGAAGAGGAAGTTCAGGAGTACCAAAAGGGAAAATAAGAACTCAGTTCCACAGCTACAAATTGACCTAGGCATTTTGGCCAGCCCAGGGTGTGTTTTGGGAAAGTGTGGCTCTGTCTAATCTTCAGCTCTACTTCAAACTGACGTTTTAAGCAGGCTTGGGTTGTGGCTTGTCAGTCAGCCTTTAATGTTCTGTATGGTGCAGTTGCTTTTGAGAGTGGTTAATAGTCACTCAGATCAAGCACGGCAAATTTATTTTGTAACAAGTACATCACACTTCCATGTCTAAAGTGCACAGTCATAGCCCACAGTAAATGCAAAATAATGTAGAAAGATAATGCTCAACTGAACCTAAAACAAGGTGGAAATAGGAGCTCAAGTAGTTATTGCAGCTCTGTGAAGTCAAGAGAAGCTGTGGTACCTGTCAAAGAGCGAGAATGGAAGTAAAATATTGCAAATACAAGTTTAGCAACAGGATGTGATAGCTCAGCCTATTATATGGATTATTGGAATTTTGAGATTGGGCTGAGCTAATTTTAGCTCTCATTTCAAGTGGAGCAGAGCACTTCCTCCAGCGAAAGAGTAGCAGTGACCTTCACAGCAAACTGTGAGGTTTCTCCTGTTGAAGTCTGCGTTTAGCTTTAAAAGTTCCTGGTTTTATTTTAGACTTCCAGGAGGGCTGGTGTGCTGAAAGACCTGTCTCTTTTTTTAGACACATCAACATGTGTAAAACAAAAATATTACCTCTCCCTTGACTGGTTTATATATTTAGATTATCGTGGCAGAGATACTGTCACCACAAACCACCTGATTTTCTTTCTTAGTTAAGTGTTTGCCTTTAATGGCAGATTTGAGAATTGTGGAATGAGCAAACTTCTGACTTTAACAGACATGGACCGTTTTCAGTCTTCTGTTGACTGGTGACAGGGACTCTTGGTCAGAGTTCCAAGTAACAGCCAATTGATAAGTGAAATGCATGAAAGAAATCCTCCATTACTCACTTGCACAAAACACACCTACTTTTAAAGGTTAGGAATTTATTTTCTATCCTTTTGGCTCTTTGACCGTGGTATTTCTGGTTAGACATGTGGTGCTTAAGGGAACACAGCTGCTTATAGAAGAGCAATACTGATTGAAAGGGGCAGACAGAGTAATACTGGTTGAGGGCGTCAGAAAGAGGACTTTGAGAAGTGTAGTGATAGAAAACTGGTTTCCTGCCCTTTGAGCAACCAGATAAGCTGTTCACACTCGTATGTGCTTAGCAAAAAACAGGAAAAGGTCACCTAAGTGGAAGACAATGTGGTGAGTGTTATTTTGCAACTACCTTAGAGTGCTTTACAAAAATGTACCAAAACATTAAATATACATGACCATTTGTGGTTGGAACAAATGTTTTCAAACACACTTCAGTCTCTCACAGAGCACTGCATCAAAAACCCACTTTAGAGCTATCCTGAGTTGTCAAACTGGTCCCCAGTTGTTTCTTTGTACAGAAAGAAACAAAGCAGATAAACTGCTTAACAAGGTCTCTGACCAAGAAGTGCAGATGCCCAAGTCTATACACAGTAAGGACTACAGACTTTGTTGGACTTCCTTACAGGCAGGCTTACCAGGTTATTCTCCCCTCTCAACTCAGTGCATGGAAATATTGGTCACATGAGTCTGCCAGCAGAATTCCTCCTCTTGCACAGACCTTGCCATGCTTGACAATATTTACTAGGTAGTGGGGCACTTACACCAGCTTTACAAGTATAGGTCTGATTAAGACCCAGAGAACTATTTTCTTACATCACTGTTCACCATAGATTAGCACCAGATGACTGAAACCTTTCATGATGATGAACTCAGTGCACAGTCTCATCACTGATGAGAACAAAGAACTGACCAAAGGGAAAAATAAAACAGGCCATATTGTATTCTGCACTTAAATCTGCGGAAAGAACACCTGGAATTTGCATTGGACTTATATATATTCGTTCCTGGTTGAGAAAGAGACTTAGCTATTAGGATTTCTTTGCTAGAACTGATGGGAAAAAACTTTGGGAGTAACAGTTCTGTCTCCTAATTTCTCCTGCTTGCCTCATCCGTGACTGTTCTTTTGTTGGTTTTTTTTGGCATTCATTTGTTTTGGTTTGGTTTTTTTTTGGTTGGTTGCTTGGTTGGCTTGGGGTTTTGGTTTGGGGGTTTAGTTTATTTGTTTAGTGTTTTCTTTGGGGATTTTTCATTCGCTTGTTT
Source organism: Pampusana beccarii (assembly GCA_013399365.1). Lineage (NCBI taxonomy): Eukaryota > Metazoa > Chordata > Aves > Columbiformes > Columbidae > Pampusana > Pampusana beccarii. The sequence goes on from VWYH01005951.1 coordinate 172,641, forward strand.
GATTTTGTTTTGTGCTTTTAATCTATCTTACCTTCTCTTAGTCACTGTGTCCCTCTTATGATTTTTTACTTGGGTGATATCCTTGGCTTCACTAATTTCTTAAGCTAAGCTGGCCTCCATGAGTCAGTCCCTCAGGCAGCTCTCAGACCCTCCTCTGCAGCCTGGACGCTTTCCAGCAGCTGCCTAGGGTTCTCTCAATCTCGGATCAATTCAACCTGTTCCGTTTGTTCTGCAAAAAAATTTGAAGAGAAGCATCTTCAAGCATCTCCAAGAGGAGAGAAAGTCACACTCAGCAGCAGTCTTGGGAAAAATCTCAAAACCAGCTTTGGAAACATCAGGAAATAAAACCTGTGGAAGCACACAGAAAATTAAATATCCGGTGAGAGGGAGAGTAACCAAGTTGTATAGCCACTGAAAGAACAAAACAATACAATAAATCCAGAGGAGACACTGTATTAGAAGTTGTTGCTTTGCAAGAAATTGACGCTAAACACTAAACTAGATGCATTTTAAGGTTAGCAAGTTTTGGATCAAATAGATGTGAGTACTCTTTCCTGCAGTAACTCCTAGGAGCTTCATCTCTCACAGCTGTATGAGAAGCAACACTGTATTCAACAGGCCTCTTAGACACTGCATCAAGCAGCATTTACTGAATTACAAAGGGTTTAGAAAGAGAAGAATACTATAGAAAGAGCATGCGCACACCTCAGTAAACAGCAACAGGCTCAGGAACTGGCAAACACCTTGTTCCATGAACATTATTATACAGCTGCTTGTTCTGCAGGCGTCATCCTGTGCCTCATGAAACACCCCCTTCATCGAGGGAACAAAGCAGTGCCTGTGAGGGAGCTGGGATACTCTCCAAACAACAATTATTAAGATACTCATTTGCCACATATTCCTTCAGTAGATTTGATTCATTAATGTTCGAATTAGTTGCAGGGAAGAGGGGATAATAAATTCTATCACCTGCTGTGTAATCTTATGGGAAATTATGAACTATTCCTTTCTCAGAGACTGCAAAAGAGATCGATTCAGGAATGAAAAATGTAAGGTATTTATCTCTAGTTACATTTTGTTGTGTGCATGCCTTGTGGCTAAAACCAGTATTTTCCTCCCAGACTGGAGAGAAAGGTTTGCAGACGTGTGCTGACTGATTGCTCAGGACATCTGAGTTACGTGGTACGAGTGCCAGAGACCACGTGGGTGCACAACTGGGGCACAGCTCCTCAGACATGGAGGGTGCAAAACAATTAATAACGAAACTCATCTGGCCGTTTGGGGTTACCACAGGCTGACTTCATTCACTGAGGGACAGGAGGGATCTTACTGATGAGTGCAAAATATTTCTTTTTACCATTAAACAGGAGTCTATTTCAAACAGTATGAGAAAGGAATGATTAATGGTACATACTCTTTCCCTAACTGTATTGAGCTCCAGACAAGATAAATTTCTGGTCGTTTCTTCAGGCATTGCTTCTTCCAGGTCCCTAAGCTATGACCCTCCCCACAGTAACCTCCTTGCAATTGAACAGGTGTACACTGGCACTGTTTGGGCAGCTCCTGACTGCCCCATCCCTCACACACCCAGGGCCTTGTTTCAATAGGCTGCAGCCAGCAATTTCCAAGAACCTGCTTGTAACACAATGAAAATGCTTTAGCTGAAAATAAACAAACAAACAAACAAACCACCAAAACAAAACAACAAACAAAAAACACATAATGCAAAGGGAAAGAAAATAATATTAAGAGACTGTGGTTTTTAATTAATGTGTGTGGTTTTTAATTAAAGGCAAATAGGTGTAATTTATACCTCTACCTTTTGGGGGTATGACAATCCCCAAAAGAGTGGTTCCCCACTCCCCAAGAAAGTGATTCCCACTGATATCTCTGCAGATTCCTTCCCAACAATGATCTCCTTTGGCAGACATAATGGCTTCAAAATGAGCTGAACTGCCATGTCATTTAAGTGTTTCCCAAGAGGAGTGTATGACAGTTCATCTCCAGCTCTAGATGTGTGACAGTTGGCAATGCTGCTTCCAAACGAGTCCAATGAATACATCCAGCTACCATTTAAAAACTCATCATTAACATTGCTCTTGTGAACTCTTAACATGTAACTAAAAAATCCATCACAGAGTTTTCCACAAAACTCCCACATTTGTATAAACTCACTCAGGCACTCAGTTCTGAAGAACATACATCTTTCTGTGAAAACCATAACTACAAACATGAGGAAACTTTTCTCTCATCCATGGGGTTGTTGTTTTTTTGGTTTTGTTTTCTTGTTTTTTTTGTGGGTTTTTTTTTTTTTTTTTGTNATGGTGATGAGGTCTCGCCTAGGCCTTCTTTTCTCAAGGCTGAACAAGCCCAGTTCTCTCAGCTTTTCCTCATATGGCAGCTTCTCAGTTCTTTGAGCATCTTTATGACCCTTCTCTGGACCCTTTCCAGCCTATCCTCATCTATTTTGTATAGCAGGAACCAAAACCGAATGCAGTATTCCAGGTGTGGCCTAATGAACGCTGAGTAGAGTGGGATAATTACTTCTTTGTCTCTGCTGGTGATGTGCTTGTTGACACAGCCCAGCATCCTGTTGGCTGCCTTTACTGCAGCAGCACACTGTCCACTCATTGAGCCTGTTGTCCACCAGGGCCCCCAGGGCCCTTTCCGATGTCTAGCAATAACATAAACTTAGATACCGGCGTGTCTCTGATATAACAGCTCTATATACAGACTACTAAGGGCAATTTATGTGTTTGTCTATTAGCACAATTAATGATTTTCATTAAGCACCTTAGTAACACATGCATGCAAAGTAGGCACATCTTTAAGGAGAGCTGTTGATCAGGTAAATTGGGTGATGGCGGTTGTGTTTTCCTCTAGCGGGAAAGCTGTTTTTTTGGTGACTTCTTTAGCAGCATACAGAGTAACAGGTAGATTAACTTGTTAGTACATCACAGATTAAAACTTTAAAGAAGGAAGGACTATATTATTTTATTCAGGCAAGTAAAGCTTGGAGGAAAAGAAAAAGGCTTCTGAGTAGGTAAGATATAGCTAGCTAAGTCCTTGTCTAACAATTACTGAAGTCCTTTGTTTCTCACAATGCGCATGGGTACTAACACCTGGGTTTTTTTCCTCTTTTGAAGGAGGAGTCATTCATAACCTTTAGGAAGAGATGATATTTGTGTTCACAGTATTTCTGGGTGCCCTGCAGGAGAATAAACAAGGTAAAATAGGCCTTTTATTCTTCTTCTGAATAGACTAGTTGTAATGTGGAAAGAACAGAGAGAAAGATACATGTTGTATTAGTGACTGTTCCAAAACAGCTTCGTTGTTTTGACTGTTACAGTCTAATAACATAGGTTGACTATTTTGAGGATAATATTAAGAAAAATAAACAATACAATGTGTTCATAATAACACACTCTTTACAGGGACTAGGTATGAGACCTTCCAGCATCTCAACAAGATTGTGGAGAGAAGAAAGCAGACTTTTTAATTACGAGCAGCACCTAGCAGGGTAGTTATATGTCTCAAAACTGGATTATATGCTGCCTTCTTCCAAAAACATAGCTGCCAGCACCCAGAAACATGCCAGTAGCCTGGGCAGCAGGACGATACTTGCAACAGGCAGGACTCTCCATTCTCAAGGATGAGCCTAGAGGCTCCCTTTCTGTGAGAGAAATACAAATCTGCCTTTGAGCTTACAGTACTGGTTGTATTCTGTCATCAATATCACCATGTTTGTGATAGCATTGAAAAAGTTTCCCCAGAATGGCTGAGAGCAACAGAGGCAGTGTCACTCTTTTGCACCGTGCAGCATCATGTTTTATTATCTATGCATGATGATGTCTAATCTAAGGACAATTTTTTAATGGTGTCTTGTGGCAGAGTAATAGTGGGCACAGAATCACAGAATTGTAGAATAGTTTCAGTTGGAAGGGACATTCAGACCTCATCTACTCCAGCCCCCTGCAGCGAGCAGGAACAGCTGCAACTAGATCAGGCTGCTCAGAGTACCGTCTAGCCTGGCCTTGAATGTCTCCAGGGATGGGGCATCTACCATGTCTCTGGGCAACCTGTGCCAGTGTTTCACCATCCTCATAGAAAAAATGTTTTCCTTATGTCTAGTTTGAATATCCTCTCTTTTAGTTTAAAACCATTATCTCTTGTTCTGTCCCAACAGGCCCTCTTGAAAAGTCTGTCCCCGTCTTTCTTATAAGCCCCTTTCTATACTGAAAGGCTGCAATAAGGTGTCTGTGGAGCCTTCTCCAGGCTGAACAATCCCACCTCTCTCAGCCTGTCCTCACAGGAGAGCTGTTCCATCCCACTAATAATTTTTGTGGCCTCCCCTGGCCCCTCTCCAACAGGTCCATGTCTTTCCTGTACTGAGGGCTCCAGATCTGGACACAGGACTCCAGGTGGGGTCTCACCAGAGCAGAGTAGAGGGGCAGAATCACCTCCCTTGACCTGCTGGCTATGGTTGGCTTTCTGGACTGCAAGTGCACATTGCCAGGTCATGTCCAGCTTTTCATTCAGCGGTACCCCCAAGTCCTTCTCCACAAGGCTGCTTTCAATCCTTTAGTTCTCCAGCCTGTGTTGATACCAGAGGTTGCCCCAGCTCAGGTGCAGGACCTTGCATTTGGCCTTGTTGAACCTCATGATGTTCACATGGGCCCACCTCTTGAACTTGTCCAGGTCCCTCTGAATGGCAGGAACAGCTGTGACTTTGTCTAGGAGAGCTTTCCCTCAAGTGAGGAATGCTTCGGAAGACATCTCCATGTTACAGACCTTGATTCACTGCCTTTGCACCAGCTCATTTTTTCAGGGAGCAAACTACAGTACATTGAGGTTTCCCTTTTAACTGGAGTGCTTCCCTTCCTGCCTCTTGCCTTGTTCAGGGTTCCTTCACTCTATTTCTCTAGGCTGTGACGAGACCCCCCAGCTGTGCTTAATGCAACTTTCTTGGTAACTATTACGAAGCTTGGAAAATGTATGTTTGTTTGTTTGTTTATTTTTAATTTTATTTCTTGTATTTGAAGTTTGGAAACTGTGCAAATTTTATCAAATGATGTTATCATTCAAATATCCTGGTTTGTTTTTTTAATCCTTTGGCAATATCATGTGTTCAAGATTAAAAAAAAAAAATCAACAACAAACAAAAAAAACCCAAACAAATAAAAGGTATGTCATGGTCCCGAGTAGGATTTAAAGTAACTGACTTTAAGACCAGACCTCATTTGTATTCTGGTTGTTAGAATCTGCCAAGAGAAGATTGTCTCCCAGCGTGAGATCTATGTCCATTTGTCGGGACTTCTTAGATAAGGTTCAGTAGTTCTTTTTGCTGCTTACCAGGAGGCATTGTCAAAATAAGCTCCCTCCTTTCCTGAATAGGTAGGATTAAAAATATCTGATAAAATGCATATTGCCCTTTACCTGAAAATCAGAGCTGAATATAAAAGAGATTATCAGGTATTATCTCCTCAAAAATTACTTTTCTCTCTATGAAACCTAATTTAGTTCCTGCAGCATCCATCTTAAAACTGCCTGAAGTTTTACTGAAGTATACTTCATACTTTATCTAGGCATGGGTGACTAAGCAATACTTATATGAAATCATGCTTCCTAGAATGCCCATAGAATTAAGATTTTCTTCTTAAAGTTCGGATGAGAGGGTTAATATTTGATAGTTAACAGAGGATATTTAACTGAAAGGTTTTTATTTTAGACCTCCTATTAGACAGCCAGATATACAGATTTCTCAACTCTGTATCTCTTTGCTGGTGGCCGGTTGTCTGTAGCCACTTGAGGCTGCTACAGCAACAGAAAATGAAAGGTATAGCTGAGAAGACTGGTGTGACTAGGAGAGGCAAAACTCAAGTCCTCAGCCACAGCTTGGGCTTCCCAGGGGAAGAGTGCTAACACATCACTTTTTTTTGGCTTGTAATGGAAAAAAACTGCTCAAATAAGAGCAGTTTTCCTTTCATTGGGAATCTGCTTCCTCTCTAATGTCCAGATTCCTCCTAAATTTTTTTTGTTTAAGTCAGGCATCAGGATACTAATACAGCAAGCTGGCAGCATTTCCTCATATGGCAGAAGAAACTGCTTAAGAACATGCATTTTGGAACAATAGATGAGGGATTTGCTAAAAAAGAGTCTTTTAGTTGTTAGCTATGATGTGAATTTGCAGTGCTCTCATCACGTGCTAACTGGGAGGGAGCTTATACTTCTACACGGACAGTCAAATCATAAATGCTGATACCTCCAGGCTGCAAACACTAAATTCATGTTTTGAACTGCATATGCTGTTATGTCCTGAGCAATTCATGCCTTTTAGTATATTTTCAAACAAACAAACAAACAAACCCTACCAAAAACAATCCCCCCCACAAACAAACAAAACAAACAACCCCCCAAACAAACAACAAAAACAAAGCAAGACAAAAAATGCAAATATAGTGATGTTTCATTCATTCATTAATTCTTTTCTCTTTTTATTTGCAAAGACAACACTGAGTGTGACTTACCTAACTGTAAAAAGGAAGTGTGTAGCAAACAAAAGCATGAATCTTTATCTCCAAAGTGCCAGGCCAGTACTTTGTCTTTATATTGCTCTTACTGTGCATTAGACAACTTATATTTTGAATTACTAATTTAACAGAAAATTTTATTCCATTAATTCGTGTTGCATTTGAAGCTAGACAAGAGATGTGGATACATTCACAATCTTTCCCTGAACTTTCTGATACAAAAACACTTTCAATAATTGTTGCTTGTTATGAGTAGATTTAATAAAACAAAGCTCCAAATCAAGTTATTTCTCCTACCAATATATGTCAGATGCTATATGTTAGTCTGTTCCCTAACACCATACAATAGTTCAGGCATAACTAGAATGTCAAGTTTCATTGTCATAATTGTAATCGTACATCATGATATTTCTGCTGTCTTCACAAGTTAAGAAAGCAGCAGGTAACCTACAGCTATTTTTATTTTCAGCAAACTTTAAACGATTGAAGTATTTTGATCACAGGAAATCTTGTGCAGAACTGCTCCAAATTCTCTCTTTTGCAGAGCTAAGCAGCCACAGAGTGGACGACTAAATGGCCATTTGGGTAGCGTATGGTGTTCAGGTTTGTATTCCACATGGTGCAGGAGGATGTAGCAGTAAATGTTTCAGAGGGTTTTAGGAAAATGGTGATTTTGGTATGATAGAGGCTGCCAGGTGAACATGACAGAGATTAGAGAGGAGCAATCACTTTTCAGGTCACTTGTTGAAAGTGGCAAATATCTGAGGCAGCAGTTAGCTGGAGAGCACAAGGAGAAGAGAGATTTTGAAGCTGCATGTAGATCAGAAGATAGGTAACCAAAGAAGGCCAGTGTCTAAACAAAAGAGTGCTCCTTTAGAGCAGTCGCGTGTATTTCTGTTACCAGATACAATGCACGTTCCAAATAGGATTTTACAACCTGTGAACATTTGAGGTCCCGTGGATGGGATTTTCCACTGCCCCAGTGTTACAAGGCAGTGCCTGGCATTGAGTTTTGCTGTTCTCAGCACTTCCTCACAAAAACGACGGTTGTATCACTGAGGACCAGCTTGATGGGCCCAAGCTGTTTGGGTGTTTGTGGGTTTCTAATGGATATTTCCCCAAGAGGAGAGACTGGATATGGGCAGAGACCACCTAAGAACCCAGTGACAGCAGGCGGTGAAAGCATCAGCCCTTGGGGCTGGGATCAGATCTTCGAGGCTCCTTCCCACTCAGCCACCTGGCTCTATGCCACCACCTGGCTAGCCTTCTCATGCCTGCATTTGTTGTTCTCCTGCAGGAATAAATCTTTAGGAAGCTCTTGGTGCCATTTCAGCTAGTAACTTTATCTTAAGGGTAGCACTGGTTTGAGTATCAGCCTGCATGCCTGGTAGCATTTGTCTGATATTTTGTTCACTGCGTTAAGTGTTATGTCAGACTTCTACAGTGCGTAACAATTTAGATCCCGGATCTAGGGATGTCAAAAGGTTGTATCTGTAATGCCATCCCTGTATCGAATAGAAGGTCTCCAAAACAAAAACCTTTGGTTGGGAAAAGCCAGTCTACCTGAATAGTCTTAATTGGTTAAGTAATAAAGGCTTCATTATTTGCTCAAAACAGAAGATACAGTGTACTTTAGTCATGCATTATGTTTCATTGAGCAAAATTAGTAAGCTCCTTACTTAAACCTATATTATGTAATTAAAAAAAATATATATAAATCATCAGGGAAACAGTGGGTAGACAGTTCTGAAGCCTGATCTATTTTAAAATATAGGCTGGTTGTTAAAGAAGGATAACTGGAAAATTGAAGGGTGGAATAAGTGTGCTGCTACAACTCTTTCACATGCTGCAATTCTGCCCAGTGGCCCTTCTTTTGGACTTGTGACACTTAATGCTTCTCCTGAGGCCCTTGAACAGCAACAGAAGTCTCAAGAGCACCATAACCTTTCCTGCACCTCAGCTTCCTCCCAGTTCCTGTTTCTATCATTCCTCAGCACCCTGGTCTTGCCAAATACCAGCCTTTCACAGGCGTTTTCACAATGCCAATCAGCTTATAAAGGAAAGCTAAATCATCTTTTGCAGTGCCTGGTGATTTGGTTACCTCTCTAAATCGTCCATGTGTGATAATCAGCGCTCTTTCTACTGTTAGTCCCTTTTCTAATGGTGGGAACTGGCTGTTTTACCAGTCCCTGGCCTACCTGCTAAAATACCCAGGGTGTAAAACCCAGACCTCCTTTCTGACATTACACCCTTGGGCTATACACTTAGCAGACTGATCTGCAGCTCTCATGGAGAAAGTTGCTTTTTGCCTTATTAAAGAACTTTGCTAATTGTTGTAGATATCTATGTCTAAGCTTTATTCGCAAGGACGAACTTCCTATAGGGTAAACTCTGAGCCATGGGGAACTGGTGGCTTTGCTGATACAAGATGGACTCCTGATGCAGAGCTCTGTGTCTTGCAATGACTCGGTTGTTTATTCAGAAGCAGTTTCCAAGTCTCTGAATACTTTGAAGTTATTAGAGAATACGAAATATTCAGGCTTTTTATTTTCTTCAGGATTTTTTTTTTTTTTTTTACTAAGCCCAGCAGTGACCTAGATTCCTCATCAGATTTAGGTTTGCTTGTTTCCTGGGAGCTGGAATAACAATTGCAGCTGTATAGTGCAGATCATGAGCCCTTTTCCCTTATCCCAGACATCTAAATAAATTCTGACACTTTGCAGGAGCACTTTTGCAAATAGTGGACAGGATAAGTATGCGAGTTACTTTCTTAGGTTTTGCTTAGTATACAGAGAAGAGATAGGTGATACTAAAATGAGCTTCCATTAATTTACCTTGAGTTCAAGTTTGCATGTTCCCCAGGCTTCCCTACATTCACATCTACAGATGGTATATGTTTGTTGTGCTGCTGAAAGACATAAATAGGATTTTTATCTCCTCATATTATGGAAATGTACAAAGAAATATTGGACAAAAGGATGTTATTTGATTTTAACAGAGCATTTGAAGACTGCCCTAACTGTGTTTTGTTTTTCTCAGTTTTTAATAGGTGACAAAGTGGCTCTGATTTGAAATTATGACAAGGACTGCTCATATTCTGTATCAAATTGTGATATATAATTTGACCTCCCTTCATCTTGAACTATATACTTCAGCTGTGTTGCCCTAATTGTTCCTTTTGTGTGTGCGTTCCTTCAGGGTAATGGAAAAATGGAGTGTGTTTCCTCAATCTTCAGAAACCTTGACAGTGATAAGGACTCACTTTAATAAGTAGAGCTCTCCAAACGCTAGGATCATAGGCAAACAGCACTGAGGAAAACCTTTCAGCAAGAAATTATAATTCTAAAGAATAAAGCAACACAGAAAAATGAGGAGGAGGGAGGAAATTTGAAAAAAAAAAAATTAAAAAGAGGCTGACTACTAAAAGGAAGTACAAAATTAAATTATTTCCTCCTCGTACCCTAGTTAAAAAAAACAAAACAAAACAAAACAAATAAACATCCATAACCTTCATTTTGTGGTTCCAGCAAATGTATGTGTAGCATGAAAATCACTGAAATGGGCATTTTAGCCTGAAGACCAGGGACTGAAAGGATGGCAAATTACTTGTCATCCTTCACAGCACCCTCCAGTCCGTGACAAGAGCAATCCTGCTTGAACACTGTGCCTTGGCAACTCTTGCTTCCAGCCACAGCTGGTGAACAACCCTCCTGAGAAACAGAGACATCTTTTTCTCTGGTATAGATTATGTAAAGCTGTAAGTATCTCCTAAAGGTGAAAGGAGGCAAGTAGTGCCATTCTTAGTTTGCATGCATTCACGGTTTCAAACTTGTGATTTATAGCTGAGCTGTAGTTGGTAACATTGAACGGGAACCAGTTGCAATTAGGAAGTGAATCAACGACATCAAGACTATTTCTCGCAGGTTACTGTCCAGCCTATTCACAGACAGATATTCCTGATGCTTAACTAGCCTTTCTGTTAGAGTTTTCCTCATGGTCAAAACCTTACTGCAGTATAAGCCCATCATTCCCAACCCCATTTCCAGTGAATACAGAGAATAATTCCATCTTTTCCTCCTTCTCAGATATTTGAAGAATATTGTATTGCCTCCCAGTCTCTTTTTGGTAAATGAACTCCACCCCCCCCTTTTTTTTTTTTCATCTTTCCTCACACAGTTTCTGGATGTCTGCCTGTATTTGGTGCCTGGACTCCTCTGGATACTTTTGAATTTGCCTATAAATTTCCAAAAGAGGGATCACCATGTCAGGACTGCAAACAAAGCTTTGCAAGTCTGGTATGCAATGGAAGGACTGTGTGGTATGTCTTCCCAGCTGTGCTCCAGATTTCATGTTTTAGCTGGTCCCATTTTTCAAAGTATTGCTCTTTTTTTATGGTGGTGTTAATCATTTGATGTTCTTTATGCTGTGGATACTCTTTTGCAGAAGTGCAGCACAGTCAGCTTTTCTGTTTTATAAGCCATGCTCTTGATTGTTCCTATATCCATGTGTGGAAATTGCTGCTTTCCCTTCACTCATCCCATCCCCTTTTCCAGTTGATTCTGTCCAATTTGGATTGTGGTGGTGGGTTGTTTGTTTTTTTTTTGTTTTGGTTTGGTTGGTTGGTTGGTTGGTTTTGTCTGATAGGCAGGGCAGATGAGGGAAACACCTTGCACAATTTTCACAGCTGATATTTTCAGCAGTTTAAGTGGGAAAAAAAAATCCTCTTTCACAACTTTGTCTTCTCTCATCAGGAAAATAAGTCACAGATGCTGGAAAATTCACTGATCAGGGCAATTCTGGGTGGTACTGAGGGGAAGGATGAGGCACACACACAACTGCCCGTGTTTGTGGTGACATTCCACAGACAAACATGGAGATCACTTTTGGGATTTAGATAGGATCTTTATACTGCAAAAATCCCACCCTACCAGTGAAGCTGCATGGCCTTCTGTATATGGTCTTCTGTGAATGGTCCCTGTCTGGTGCCTTCCCTAGAGCTGTGCATGGGCACTGTCTTATGGGCGCAGGTGGCTGTGCTGGGGAGCACGCCAATACCTGTGCATGTGGGGTGGCCAGAACCTGTTCCCATGCTTAAGCCAATGCCCTAGCCTAGCAAGGTCTGTCACAAAGATGTAGCTGCAGGTGCATTTGGTGTTTGGTAGCTTACTTGCTGCTGCACTACTGACTCGACGTTCAGCCTCCCTGATAATCATAACTAAGTAGCTGAACAGCTGTAACATTAATCTTGGTTTTGGAGGGATAGTATTAATCCACAGGGCAACCTCTTTTATGTAAAGATACGTTTTATGCTAGCTTATAAAGTCAGCTTGCTGCCCTCTGCTAGCCAGGACTGACAGTGACCTACAACGTGATGGCACCAGATAGCTCTCTGCTTTGCTCTTAAATCAATTTAAAGGTTCAACATCAATTCCCCTGAAAGCAGACTATAACAGGACACACTTTTCCTTGCATTTGCAGGTGATTAAAATAGCCCAGAGTGACTTGCTGTAACAGTGCACTTAGCAGCCATCAGCCATTTAAAATCCCAGAAATAGGTAGAGGGTTATTATATACTCCGTCCTCTGCCAATAGCTGTCACTCCCACTAAGATACATGATAGTAATTTAATTTCCATAAAGGACACTGTTAATTCAGCAGACAGGCAGAGAAAAATGCAAAAAACTTAAGCTGGAATGACAAAAGTGTCAGGACAAATGAGGCTTCCTCAGTGGAAACCAAGCATTCATTGAAATATGTATATACATTTATATCCTTCATGTTTGTACTCTGAACTCTGAACACAGACAGCGAGTTGAGTTCTAAGTGTCTGGGATCATGGATTTAGTCTTATCAAACACATTTTGGAACATTTTGCTTGTGCTTTTTAGAAAGTAGTTGTATTTGTGAATAAGAGAATTGTACCGAAATGTTCGAGATTTCACATCTTGGCTACTATAATACCTTATTTATCTGTGAAGTGTATGCTGTTTTTTACTAACAATTACTGTATTCAGTCACATTCTTTCTCTTTTTATACAGAAAAGAGCAGGCCTGAACCTGCCTGACCAAATCATTTGATCAGAAACAGGAAATAATGGTTAAAATTAGCTTGACCTTTCAACTGAAAAACATTTTGCAACTGCAAGAACATTTAAAACTAGGCTGGCTTGAAAGAGCATGGAGGCTCAGAGATGGTTTCTTTGCACATTTTTTGAGTGCCTTGCCCAACTGCTGCCCCATAGCAGTTGCCAAGTAAGATCATCTTGTGTGACAGTCTGTGCTTATTTCCCATAATGTCAATAATAATGGCTGGAAATGAGCTCTAATTGTACACTATAATGTGCAAAGTGTTTACATCAGACTTGTTGACTTTTGTATCTTAGGATGATGAATCCTGTGGTCTGTCTCGAAGTGAAGCGAATGTTGTTGTCGCTTCATATAACACTGCCTACCCTCCGGTAATGACAGTTCACCTGCCAAAGCATTTCTCAGAGAAATAAACCTATGGTTTATCTGCTTGTTGTATTTTGCTTGTTCACTAATGTTTTGTGCTCTGTGTGTTTTCACTTTTGCCTGTTTTCCTCCTCCCTTCACATCACTGATCTCATATCTCAGATAATAGTAAACATTTTTCTTCTTTTTTTTTTTTTTTTTTCCCCGAGAAAGGTTGTTTAGTCTCTTCTGTCCTAAAAAATATAGATCAGAGAATTTTCCCTAGTGATGTTTCATTTAGGCCCAACTAGCTTTTGCTTGACCTGTTGGGTTTAGGCTATTTTAGAAAGTCAGCCAATGCTGATGCTTGTTTTCCACTTGTAATTTTTTGTATCTTGTTGTCTCTTTAAATACTTAATTGTTCTTTCCGTTCATCCTGTATCATTTCCAGTTTGAGCTTTGCTGACTTCAGCTGCAAACTTCTTACATCTTGCCTTTCTCTGCTATGCTGAAATAATGTGCTACCATCAGCTGTTAGCCACATCTGCAGAGTGCAATTAAATAATCTCTCACCCTTTCTCTCACAAGCTAAGTCAATTAGGCATCTGTCAGCTGCTAAAAAAATAATATATACTTTTTTTGACATTTCTAAAAAGTAAGGTACTCTCCAGTGCAGGTGAGAGATGTTAAGGATATGGGAAAGCTGCGTGATGAAGACCCAAGTGTATAAAATACTTCGGTGGCCTGAATTGATGTGGCTCACTCTCTGGCTTTCCATTTACACTATCGCATGTGGAATAGCATCAGCATCCTACATTTTAGTATCCTTCTGCCAAAGGCTTCTTTGTTAATTAAGACTGTAAAAAAAGATAATAGGCAGAGAGAAAGTGTCGCCTTAAAATGGCTGATATTAATACTTGGAAAGCCTAGGACAGGAGTTATTTTTTATATAATGAGACCATCAACCACTAGAGGCCCTTCATGTCTAGGAGACTGGCTTAGCCAAGATGCTGTAGAATATCCCTCTGGTTTGATTTAGTGCACCCAGAGGGGAAAAATTAAAATGATAAACCACCTGAGAGGCAATATTCAGAGTATCTGTGTTAGGTACCTCTGACAGGATTTGGTCTCTTCTCAGCTGCTGTCTTATTCAAAATACACCCTTGATACTAAAATCTCTTTGTTCAGGTACATGCTTTCTTTTCATTACCTCATCTTCATCTTATTTTTCTCAGTTGCTTAAATTGAACTATGGATGCTGATCTCTCATGTTGTTTCTGGTGTTAGTGCTCAAGGCATCTTATCTGGAAAGCAGAAGAGGGCCATAGGACCCAGGTGGGAGCAGCAGCAGTGCACATAGGGAGCACTGCTGTGTGTCCCTCCCCAATTCAAACAAAGTAAAAAATTAGGTTGAATCTGCCACAAAATGAGGACTCAGACCTTTAAGTATTTATTGTGACTGCTTAGATGGAATCACAAAAGTCGTTTGACGACTCTTCCCAATATACTCTTGGGGAAGGGGATTTGCAGTGAGTTACAATTATATTTATGTTACTACTATTCCAGAGCATCAATCCAAATTAGGGTTTTGTTGTGCTAGATGCTTTTCAAACGTCAATGTATGATGGCGGTCCAGCTCTCGACTCTAGAGGGCAGTTGGAATGTACTGATACACTGACAAAAGAGGCTGCCGAAAGAAAAATGATCCTTTGCCTTCTAAAAGGACTGGTATGTTCTACGAACGTACTTCCTGGCCTCCTGTGCCATCGCAGCCTCTTTCACAACTCACGGAAGTGATGATGAGGAAAATCTAGTGTTTCTCAGGCATCACCTGTTTTATTTTTTATCGTATGTTGTCTCTACGGCAATTAGTTATCACTGTTGTGGTCTTTAGTGTTGTTATAATATTCACGCAGAAATTAAAATAGGATGCCAAATGGAGACTAAATGACTTTTCGAGACTGTATAACAGTTAAGTGAGAGTTATTTCAAGTCACTGACACCTTGTTCAGGATCAAAATAGCCCTTTGAAATGGCTCAGCAAAACTTTGGAAGTCTAATAGGATAAGAAGAGTCCTTGAGCTACTCATGCCAACAATAAAAAGGAGAAGACCTATGTGTTACTGGGAATGTTGTAACATACGAAGGATCAGGTAATTTCTCACTGTGCTAACACCACCACAAAATAAAGCAGAAATGTATGAAAGAAGGACACTAAGCTTCAGCAGGACAAGAAACACATTACTCAATAACACACTAAAAAGTTGTACCGAGTCAACTATCCTGTTTGGGGTGGACAGATTGTGAGCTGTAAACAGCATGATTAATATGGAGGGCCCATTAGAGATTATCGCCTTCAGAGCTTTACAACAAACAAACGAACTGTTCTGTTATGGAGATGTGCCCAACTTTATGTTTTTCTTTAGCCTATATCCCTTTTTAACACTTTTCAAAAGATCATATTTTCTTGTACTTGGCTATTAATACCACACCAGGTACTGGCTGATTAGCAAGGAAGGTAAGATATTTTCTATTTTTGCATGACAGAGTGGTAGAAAGAAAATAGAAGCAGCGAAATGGACTATGACTTGCCCAGAAACACTCACTGGCTGAACGGAAAGCAGATTGCAAGTGATGAGGCATAACGATGTGGGGGGGAGGGGGGCGGAAACTGAAAAGAGGCTTGTGCTGTTTTAAGCTTCCTAAAGGTACAAGAAGTGCAAAAAATGCATGGCAGAGGATATCTACCAGCATTTTGATTTCACTGCAATATACTTTTTATGCAGTGCAGACCTTCCTCAATCTTTCTTTTCCCTTACATAAATGAAGTTGTAAAAGGGAGGGAAAAGGTTTGTAAAATGTTTGGACTGCTCTCCATTTTTTTTCCCAGATGAGTATGGCAGGGCATAGCTGGAGGGAGGGCGTGAAAGACGTGGAGGACTGCCGGCACGTGTCTGCCTCAGCCTTGCCAGATGGCACAAAGCCCGTGGGCACTCGGTGCAGGCACTGTGACACATCAGCTTTTACAATCAGATGCGGCATGACCTGTGTGTGAAACACATCGTGAGCTCAGAAATGTTGATGCCCGGGCAGGAGCCATCAGATCCCCAGCGACGTCCTGGGGTTTGTACCGCAATGAAGGCAGGGGCAGCTCTGGCCTTTATTCTTCATTTTATCTAGCTGTGACCTTCTGAGTGACATTTTCCTGGAAAATAAGTCGACGTGGCCTGATAAAAATTCAGACCCCAAGGCGATGGAGAGGACTATGTCATTCTTCCTGTGTCACGATAAAACCCATCTGTGCCTTGTCTCTGCTGGGATTTTCCACTTCAGGCAGACACCACGCTGTGAAAGGACATCTAAGGTCATTTTCTTCAGCCGTTTCCATTTAGGTCCTTATGGCCCTGTCCTGAGTGTGTCTATATAAGTCTGACCTAGGAAACAATGAGAAGAGCTTAAGGGTGTTTGAGGTACTGGGCAAACTTCCTTTTTCCTTTGGATACTGATTTTTCAACACAAGTTGAGGTGTGGACAGAAGTAGTTCAGGTAGGCCAAACTCAGAAATAGCACCTGGTCTTTCACAGACGACACCAAAAAGATAGGTCAGTGTTGGCAGAAGAAACAGGAAATCTACAGATCTTACCTTGACAAGACCTCCTAGAACAGAGGTGACCAGTATCTCATGTAGCACTTGAGCACGAAATAGTTAAGTGTCCATCACCATGGACAAAAGGAGAGGGCGAAGATTCGTTGTCTGGGAAGATAAATCTCTATGGAGATTCAGTGTCTTCACAGACTTCAGTTATTCCAGATCAGTTTGTATAAATATGTAGGAATCTTGTAAATATGTATATATGTAGGAATCTTAACAATATCAAACTGCATGGAATGGGCACCGGAAAACATTAACATGTGTCAAGCAACACAAAATGATAAAATTAAGGCTGTGCAATATAATTCAATCTCCTTGTGCTGCTGCATTTATGATAATCTTCTCAAACTCAGACTGCATGTGGGTTTTTTCACCCTCTTTGCATAGGATGGGCATAGGCAGCACTCAGTTAATGAGGTTCCATTTAATATTTATTGCACAGAAGTCAGTGTCTGCTCTGAAGACAATATTATTAATTTTCTCCTTTGTTTAGACTAGTTCTTGTCAATATATTATATGTACCTGAAAAGCTTTTTTTTTTTAAAAAAAGAAAAACAAAAAAGAAAACTGGTGGTAGAATTTAGTCATTCCCATTTTACAGTCAGTAACAGAAAGATTTAGATAAGAGAGAACTCACTTTATTTTTTGGTATGTCCAATCCTAGATCTCTGAGATATAACTTTAAGTAGCACTACTCAGTATGCTCAGTGTCCTGTTCTTGTGACATAGGCAGTTTCCTCTGGGTTCAGTGCTGCTCCTAAGCAGATCCTGTATATTCATGAACACAATGGATTGCCCTGTTATGAGGTAACATTCAGTTTTGACAAAATCGAAGTTTCTCTAGAGGACACTGCATTTTTAATTACATTTTCAACAGGAAAGTGTAACATTATTTTGAGATGTTTACTGCCCACAGAAATGGCAAATTTTAATACAATTTCACAAAAATTAGAAGCTGCTGACAACTGCATTAAATGGTGGGTGTCTAGCAGTGCTGGAGTAGGCTGTTAGTCCCATTTCCTACAAGTGCAGGACTTGCTGTGAAGTGGAGTAAGGATAGCTTCTTCATTTCTCTCATTTCTGTTTTTTGTCATTGTAACAGAAAAAGAAAACCAAAGGGAAAAAAAAAATCAGGAGTTTTACCATATCAAACTGATTATTCTTTTATCATACTCTTTCCAGACCCTTCCTGGGTAACTCACGATCTAGGTTTGATGCCTTTTGTGAAATCCATGGCTTTTTGGAAGGGAGGAATGGAAAGGCTTTAACAAGTTCCTAGTCTTTCTCTCTTGAAATTGCTACAGCTGCTAGAATTGTACTTTTGTAACTCATTTCAGGCTCTTCAATTTATAGTGATGTCTGATCTTTAATGCATTTCTTTTAAAAGCAATTTTCATTACTTTAATGCTGGATGAATGTGGTCAACCCTGAAAATGAAAGGAGTGATGGCAGTCAGTGCAATCTGGCCTTTAATTGTTAATTGATTCAGTGCCTTACAAAAACAACAGAAAACTTAATTAAAAACACCTCAGAAAAGAGCAGTATTAAATGAAAAGAAACTGGCTGCGTGTCTGTAAACAAATGATAGCGATAGGAGGGAGAACTGCCTAGATGAGGGTGTGTATGCATATGTAGATGCTCTCTCCTCCAAGAGTCTGTTATGCCAAGCTGAATTTCAGTTTTTTATTAGTGATTGATCCAGAAGATGGAGTAAGTTTTTAGCAACTACTATACTGGCAATACTCCCTGTGCACATTTAGCTTCCAGTAAGAAATGAATAAACCCAAAAAGCATTTGCTAATAGATTTGAGAAAAATCAATCTCCTAAATAAGGATTCAATACAACAGTAATTACTCACAAAAGAGAAATGAGACACCAGACTGCCTGCAAGAAGAGAGATAGCAGAAAGCTATTTAGGTACCTGGTTGCTGTGAAACTAGACAGTTAAAAACAAATAAACAAAAATGAAAACCCAGCCAGTATAGTTTTCATTAATACATTGAAATGCTTGTCTAGTTTGGGGTTTAATGTGGTTGGTTGTCCATATACGCTAAATTCCTGTATTGAGATTCCTTTCTTGGTCCCTTTCAGCTACAGCAACATAGCTGTCAGAAAGGATATCTGAGAAGCAGTGCCCATTTGGTCAGAAGACATGGAAATGCACACAAAGCTGAGAACTCTTTACCTTAAAATTACATAGGATCTGAGGCCCAAATTTAATGATCTGGTGAAAAATTACTATGATGTGAAACATCTATGAAGAAAAACTTCAGCTGAAATGTTAATACTCCAAAGATATAGGAAGATGCAAGTGACACAGAAGTGCGCCTTTCTGATAACCCCCTGGCTGTATCAGATGGTGTAGGAGACAACGAGGAGAGACATGCTGCTAGACCTTGTCCTAACAAACTGAGAAGAACTGGTTGGAGATGTCATGGTTGGGGGAAGCCTCAGCTGCAGCGACCATGAGATGGCAGAGTTCAGGATCCTGTGTGGAGGAAACAGGATAGTAAGTAGGACTAAAACTGTGGACTTCAGCAGGGTAAACTTTGACCTCTTCAAGGTCCTGCTTGGAAGAATCCCATAGAATAGGGCTCTAGAAGGCTGGGGAGTCCAGGAGAGCTGGCTAATATTCAAGCGTCACTTTTTCCAAGCTGAAGACCAATGCATCCCTATGAGCGAGAGATCAAGTCAGGGGAGTAAGAGGCCAGCATGGATGAGTAAGAAACTCCAGTAAAAACCCAGGCAGAAGAAGGATGTTTATGTAACGTGGAAAAAGGGACAGACTACCTGGGAGGAACACAAGGAGGCTGTTAGCGTATGCAGGGATGTGATGAGGAAGGCCAAACTCCACTTGGAAGCAGATCTGGCCAGGGATGTCAAGGGCAACAAGAAGGGGTTCTTCAAGTACATCAGCAGCAAAAGGAAGATTAGGGAAAATGTAGATCTACTGCTGAATGAGGAGGGTTCCCAGGTGAGGGATGATACAGAGAAGGCAAAGTTACTGAATGCCTTCTTCGTTTCCATCTTTGCTGCTAAGACCAGCTCTCAGGTATGCCAGACCCTGGAGATAGGAGAGAAAGCCTGGCAAAAGGAAGACTTTCCCGTTGTTGAGGAAGGTCAGTTTAAAGATTATTTAAACAAGCTGGACATCCACAAATCCATCGGCCCTGATGGGATGCACCCATGAGTGCTGAGAGAGTTGGCAGATGTTATTGCTAAGCAATTCTCCATCATCTTTGAAAGGTCTTGGAGAACAGGAGAGGTCCCTGAGGACTGGAAGAAAGCCAACATCACTCCATTCTTCAAAAAGGGCAAGAAGGACGACCCAGGAAATTACAGGCCAGCCAGCCTCATCTCCATCTCTGGAAAGGTAATGGAACAGCTCATTCTGGATGTCATCTCCAGGCATGTGGAGGAAAAGAAACTTATCACGAGTAGTCAGCACGGGTTTACAGAAGGGAAATCATGTTTGACCAGCCTGATAGCCTTTTATGATGGTATGACTAGCTGGGTAGATAAGGGAAGAAGAGTGGATGTTTTCTAACTTGACTTCAGCAAGGCTTTTGACACCGTCTCTCACAACATCCTCATAGGAAAGCTCAGGAAATGCGAGCTGGAAGAATGCATGGTAAGATGGGTGGAGAACTGGCTGGATGGCAGAGTTCAGAGGGTTGTGATCAATGGTGCAAAGTCTGTTTGGAGGCCTGTAGTTATGGGGGTTTCCCAGGGGCCAGTATTAGGTCCAGTCCTGTTCAACCTGTTAATCAATTACCTGAATGAAGAGACTGAGTGCAACCTCAGCAAGTTTGCTGATGATCCCAGATAATGAGCCCAGAAGGCTGTGCTGCCATACAGTGAGACATGGACAGGCTGGAGGACTGTGCAGAGAAGAACCTGATGAAACTCCACAAGGACAAGTGTAGGGTCCTGAGCCTGGGGAGGAATAACTCTGGGCAGCAGTACAGGTTAGGGGTGGACCTGCTGGAAAGCAGCACTGCAGAGAAGGACTTAGTTCTGACCGACAACAAGTTGACCATAAGTCAGCAATGTGCCCTTGTGGCCGAGAAGGCCAACAGTATCCTGGCGTGCATTAGAAAGAGTGTCACCAGCAGGTCGACGGAGGTTATCCTCCTCCTCTACTCTGCCCTGGTGAGGCCGCATCTGGAGTACG